>JAPMOR010008961.1:0-24296 GCA_026543865.1 Argiope aurantia
AAAAACTAAGATTTAAATAATAGAATTCTTTGAATCCAAATTTATTAAAAGAAATAATAGAGAAATAAGCATATTACTTGGAAGTGAAAAGAAACGCATTTTTATTTTGTAACTTGTCATGTTTCATAACTGTGTGTGAAATAAAGAAAATTTATGCTGCTGATGGAATTTCATAAATATATAAACTTATTTATGAATAATAAGTGAAACTGTGATGGAAATGGAAATTCTGAGAAAAATTTTCTATTTTTTAGCCCGAAAATATTTTTTATAACTTAGTGTACTAATTGGAATTCCTTTTTTTTCCCCTCGCTTTTATGCAATGAATTGTTTATTCGCTTACTTACATTTTATTATTAGCGGTTTCAGATACAATCTTGTATAGACAATTTTGATGATTAATTTCAAATACTCACTGAGATTACAATTCTGCAGAAAATTTTGTTATCGTATACCAAATGCCAGACTTAAATCAAAGAAACTAAATATTACAGAAAGCTAGAGGAAAAATTGAAACCCAATTTCATTAATGAATATCTTTAAAATTACATTGATAAATTGTGACAAAATTCCAAAATTGTGTAGTATTAATGATTTATATATTGCTGAACAAATAATTTTTTAAAGCATATATTTTGATGAAATTATAACTTGTGTCTAAAATGTAATGAAGTTTTCTTTTGTAATAAATGGATATTAAATAACGATTTTACATGAGGTTTTAATTCTTTTCACATTTATTCATTATATCACATAAAAACTAAATAAAAACTATAAAAGAATAATCATTAGTTTATCCATTACCCAACTACTGAAGACATTAGTCAAAAATACTCAATTTACAGGTATCAGTTCTCAAATCTCATGAATGAATGAATCTTTAGAACTGTAATTTTCTCATACTATGTAGCAGTTTCTACTACTTTTATATATAATATTATATAAAAGTATACATATTATATAATATTATATAAGGATTTTATTATTAAAGATTTCATGAGTTTAATGAGTTCATTGATAATGAATTTGTAGCTCTCGCTTGAAATTAAAAATTAAAATGAAAGTAAAGGCCAGGTTCCATATTCACTTTGCGTCATGTGACAAAATGAAAAGAATTTTAAGTAAGAATAAAATTGGTTCGTAATGAAATTAGCAAATGATTATTCTTTATTTAATACTCATAGTTAAATATAAAAAATGATGAGGTATTTTGTTTGTTTTCAAGATCTGTTTTGATAATATGTAATGATTTTACAGGCCTAAAAGAAGCTTTTAAATTACAAGTTCGGTTTATTTTCACCACGGGATGAATATTATGTACAAGGAAGAAGCGATGATTAAAAGATGTCTACTTATACCGCGATAAAAGAGCAAAGTGTCCGAATTTTTTCCATTCAGTGATTTTTACTATGAGATTCTGATAGGTATTTCTTTGCCACACATCGATCTAGCAAAGGAATCTTAAGTATCTTTTTAAAAAAAGATGTGCAGATGTTAATGACTTTTATCCTTTAAATTTGGGCGTGGGAATGACGGAAACAGCAATTTTGGTCAGCTCGTGTTAAAAAATAATTAAAAAAGAAAGTGGGAATTGGGTCAAGAAATAAAATAACATTTTGGAATGAAGATAACATGGATTAATTTAAGATATAAATTAGGAAATTAATTAGGATTTAAATTAGGATTATATATATATATATATATATAATATACTGCAAGCGAAACATATAAGAATCCATGCAATATTCGAATATTTAAAAATTTTCTAATGATTTTTTGTAGATAAGTAACAATATTGATTCTAAATATGATTATATGTGATATTGAAAATAAATTGATGAGTTTATGAGGAACCAGTTATTTTTTAGACATTCGAGGAATTTTACTTTGATTTATTTTAATCAATAAATAGTTACTTATTAATTAACTTTTATATTTCATTATTTCATATATACATGCGAATTGTTTCATGACTTATCCTATAAATTCGAACCTGATCTGGTGAAAGAGAATGAAATACTATGGAGCACTTTATCTTCAATTAATAAATAAATGGAGTACTTTAATCTTCAATTTCAAATCACATCGACGTGATTATGTTTGAAAACCAACAACAGCTTTAATATTTTGCGGCGCATTACATTTTGAATTTTGAACTCAAAGAAAAGTTGTAGGTAATCGATTCAGGTAATTTCATAGAATAGATTTAATATATTAAATTTCGTGAAGATTGTATTCACAGTATTGATTCTATGGGTGTTCCATCAGCTGAAACACTGTACCACTAGACCTCGGAAAAGTGCGACTAAGTGACCATAGTAGTGAAGTGCGAAAATGAGTAAATATCGCTTGTATTTGAAGATCTGCACTCATAGAGCAGAAGACTCTGCATAGTTCGAAGCTGTTAATAAAAAAAACCCACGGAGCATAGATACCCAGAATAAGATTCGGTCATTTCCAAGAATTCTAACTCTCCCACGCCATATTCCTTGAATAGAGTTCATTTTCCACAAAGAAGAGAGAAGAGCAGGAAACGAAGGCACAGGTGTTCTCTTTCCGTCATAGCTTCCCGCCCAGTAATACCTTCAGCACAGTATTCCAGCTAATGAAAAGCTGAATTTTATACAATAATTATACGTATGCTTTCTCTTTAAAAAAATTTTAATATATGGAATAAACAGTTTAAGACAAAGTCAATAAAATAATAATGAAATTTTCTGCAACAATATTTTTTTACTTGAAAAGTAACAAAATTCCTTTAAAAAATAGGCCTTTACATAGCATGGTGTAGCTGAAAATTATGGATCTATTTGATTTAAATAGTCATTTATTATTAAAAAAGAAACTTGTAGCAGTTACATTACTATTATCTTCTCTTCTGGATACTAGATGGCGATGCTTGATTACGCCATCTCATATGCCATCCCATAATGCATTGCGAGTGTAATTAGAATGAGATGTGATGCTGTACTGTTAAGCTGCGTGTGTGAATGTCTTTGTGTTTGTTTAGTGTGTAAATGTGATTACTCTCTAAATCCTACTACTTTCTGCACTGATCATAATAATCTACATTTCACCACAAAGTTGAAAATGATCCTAAAGCTTTTTTTTTCCTTTTGTGATAGAATTTACCGATTTTAGAAATATGAAGAGGTTTAGACATAGTTCGTTTGAAAGATTGGCTGACAAATTTATTATGTTAAATTATTTCAAATTCAGATTTCGATAAGTATTATTGACATTGATTCTTCAGCATGAAGACGTACAGTACGAATTTTTGTCGCAAATTTGAACAAGCCATTGATTTTTTGCAAAAAAAAAAAAAAAAAAAAAAATGATGAATAGAACTAAAGAAGCAGGTTTAAATGCAAATTGTTAAATTATTTAGAATTCAGGATGGATACATTTTATTGCATTGATGTTCCAGCATGAAGACCCGATTATAATGAACGAATTTTTGTCGTCAATATCAACAAACCATTCATTCTTTAAAACAAATTGATAAGTAGGGTTAAAGAAGCAGGTTTAAACGCAAACTTCAATAAACACACTTCTTTCAAAACAACGAAGAAATTGTTCAAAACAGAGCTTAGTCTGAAGGAAGAGAAATTGCTACTAAAACATCAAAAATTCGTTGAAATATTATTTGTTTTTTGAAATAATATTTCCATAATATTTTGAAATAATATAATAATGCGATATTCCCATTAAATCGAAATAGTTGAAAAGAAAAAAAAATCATTTAAGTTGCATACATTGCTAAACATTTGAAAGGAGTTTTTATGATTGTTAGAAAATTACTCCATTCAGAAACCGGACTAAAAATCACTTCAGTGGAAACTACTTTGCGTTGGAAAAGAAATTTCCCCTTTTCTTTTAGATGATTTTTTTATTAAATGAGCGAAAAACACAATTTTGGCATTCTCCCAACAAGTGTTTTGGAAAGAATTAGTAATTTCTGCGGTATAAATGTCATGTTATAGCTGCGTTTACAGAAACAACCAAGTCAAAGGCTATGGATGAAATATGGAGAAAAAAAATGCTGCAATGAGTTTTCTTCATTAACTTTTATTTATTTATTACTTTTTTCATTTTATACGTGAACTGGATATGATAAATTCCAGCATTACTTTAGATCTACTGATTTCTGATCCAAATCGATTACATAAACTGTTTTCAATAAATAGCATTTTATTAAGTACTGTAGAATTGGAACACTCCAGTTCATTTAGAAATGTCTAAAAACCCAAATAATGTCATATCAGTACAATGATTTTAATTATTTCTCTGAGCTAATATTATAAATATTTTTGTGAGAACTGTTCACATAATTTAGAAATGATTTTGTATTTTTTGTCTCTTGGAAAAATATTTTTAAAGCTTGATTATTATATTGTTCTGAAAGAAATCTTTGCACATAGAAAGGAATGAAATAAAACTAGGAATTAATAAACTTAAAGATTGATCATTCTTTAAGCTTTGTCTCAATATTTTATCTCTGCATATTATTACGTTAAATTATTTATATTATTTTGCATGCTGATGTGAAAATTTTAGACACTAAATAGAAAGAAAAGCAAATTAATTATATTAGTTGTCGGTATATAAAATTGTTTAACAATGTAATTCAAACAAGAATATTATATAAGCTAGAAATTATTTTCTTATAGTTTTTTTTATTAAAAAAATGTATTTTTATTTATTTATGACCATGCCATTAATACAAAAGTTACAATGAGTGTATACTAATGTTAATAATAATAGTTACGCTAAATTGAATATAGATAAAAATCCTAAAATTTCTTTTTAATTGAATCTGCATAATACATTCATATTTTTATTCTTAAAAATTCTACAAAATAAGGAAATATGCATGTTATTCTCAAACTAATGATAAAGAATTCTAGGTTTATATTTATAAAATATATTGCTTTCATCAAGATTAAGAACATACGAAATACATTTAAAATGGGCTTGTAATATATTTCTGGCGGTATTTTTCTTTATTATCGAATGAAAAAAAAGTATCTCCTCGAGTTTTGCAGTGGTAGTGATATAAAGAAAGGTATCCTAAAGTGCTTCACATATTCTTCTAAAATCACACTGAGATGCTTTTTAAAAATTTATCTATTAGTCCGTAGAATTGGAAGAATGTACTCTCGAAATAACCTTTGAAAACAGACATTTTGGCAAAGAATGGAAAGTACTTCTCTGCATTTCAAGTAGTTGGATGAAAAGAAAACGTCTGCCTATCAAATTACTGGAAAATAAGATCTGTGACTTCTTCTGACTTACTCTAGAGGATTACCTCTATATTTTAGTTTTCCTTAATTAATATTAAATATAGCATGTTATATTTAATATTAAGTGGGTTTAGTAATTTAATATTAATCGGTAAAGTAAGTTTAATACAAAGTGGGAATTAAAAGGCTTTGAAGATGATTATAATATATGCAGATGCTTATTAATTTTTATTATTAATAGTGATTATGTCAGTGATGCAAAATGATGCAGATGCTCGATAAAATCGAATCTAGATTCTTTACAAAGCACTGTGGTACACAGGTATCTTGAAAGTATTGCAGGTCATCATTTGTTCTTCTTACCTTCTCGGTTATAAAACATAGAGAAAGTATTGCAATCGTGGAAAAAAAAAGTCGAAATCGTGATTTTGGTGACGATAGATTCCGTAAAAATTCAAAATCAATATTTCATTATTATTGTTCGCCTATGCCATGTAAGGCATTCTCTGCCTTACTCAAGGTCTCTAATTTTCTGTGGGAATGTGAATAACAACCTCGTTAGAAAGTATGCGAGGAAGTGTTTGGAAGAAAACTCCCACTGTTTTTTAATATATGGCACCTTTAAACCTAAAACAGCAATGTTATATATCGTTCGGTTACGATATTTAAAAGTGTCAAAAAAATTCAATAATCTAATCTAAATTTTCTGCAATTTCTATTCGATATGCTTGTTGCATTTTTCACTCGATCAGAAATTGGTTCAAATCTCAGCCTCTGCTGATTCCTATTTCTTATTTTTATATGCAGGAAAATAATAATTCTCAAATTTTTAGTTGGTACATAGATTAAAGTTTGTAACATAATCTTCATTATATTTGTGCGATGCAACTTGTGACATGTAGAACAATGTATAGGCCAAACCTGTAATCATAAAAAGGCCACATTTGAAAAGTATTTATATCTCGGATAGTAAATGCTTAGTTATAAAGGATTCTTAAAAATTTTAGTTAGATTTTTTTTGAATAGAATAGTTTAATCGAAATAATTATGTTATTCTCCAATATATATGAAATGATTTATTACATTAAAGCCAATTTTACACCACTTAAAAATCCGAAAAATATCTTTTCATCAATGTAATTTTATCCCCGGGAAATTTTCTCTATGAAATTTTTGAAAATATTTTTTTAATATACGTAACATTAATTTCCATTTTTTTAGTACTGTGTTTGTGCACACATTTTGCATCAATATTAAAAACATTTTGTTGCTTTTAAACGTAATAAATAGATTACTAGCAAATTTCCGGAAATATTTTCACCATATTAAATGTATTAAAAATTATAAAAAAGAGAGGTAAAAAAGTATTAAGAAAATTAAAATTCATACTTAAGTTCAGTTTTTTCTGTCTTAAAAAAAAAATCCATGTAAGAACAAAAAATTAATTTTTTATAGATGAATAAAAGAATAAGATGATTATATAATTTATTTTCGTAAAAGAATTGTTCAAAAAATAACTATACATTTCATTGTTTTCAGGTTTGTAATTGCGAAAATATGATGAAAAAATACTTAAAAAGTAATAAAAAAATTATAAAAATACCATGTGATTTGATTTTGATCTTCTGAAGAATTTCCTTGAGAGATTGCATTTTAAATGAAGATTTATTTTGATAATGCATATTATATTTTTTACTCTTTATACGTAATTCAGTATTTTAGTATAAAAAAATAAGTAAACTGATAAAAAGAAAAAAACATAATGAATTCAGTTATTATAAAAATGAACAAAACAAATTATCTTTATATCTTGAAAGTTTATTATTTTATTTATTTTTGATTAAATTTTGTTTAGCAGTTTTCGTTTAAAAAAGGAATGGAACAATATTTCTATTTATTTATTTGGATCGTTTTAATGATAAGTTTTTTTTATTATTCCGAAAAATAATTTTAAAAGATTTCCACATTTTTATTAATGTGTTAAAACATTTATAAATTTGGTTATTCCGGATTTATTCTACTGAGACAGAAAAAAAAAATTGGTATTTTCAATATAATTTAAATATTTCCTTGCAAAGGTTTCTTTTTGGATTGAACACCAATTACTTTTCTAATAACAATCGAAATACGTAAAGATTATTTTTCTCTTCTAAGTATCTAATAACAATACTATAATCTCATAAGAGAATCTTGAAAACAGCCTTTGAAGATGTCTAAAATAACTGAATATAGAGTTTCCTAATTTGGTCAATCGTAATACCGGAAATGTGATTTTTTTTTCGTTAAAAATGTTATTGATTCAAAAAAGTTTTATTAAATAGGATTAAAAAAGGGCCGATAAACTATATAAGATTTATTTTGTAATTTTTTCAGGAATCCATTTATTGGCTCAAAGAGCATAAACACTTCGGAGTTGCTCCCACCTTGTTTAAGCATTCGGGAAAATTAAATGACATGAGTCACGACACTAAACACGGTGCAATCCCGTAATAGGAGAGACATCCCGACATGGAATTAGAGGTAATTCAACTTTTTAACAAGCTTATTAGAGAAACAAGAATCAACCACCACACCGAAGGCTTATAATCCCCATGTCTAAATTCTCTCCAATGTGACATTTGAACAACATAATTCACTTCGAAATTACACCGCTTTGTCTAAGGGCATGCGAATTTGTTTGAATAATTTGGAAGCATTTGAAGAAACAATGAAGAGGAATCTATGGTTGAGTCCTCAGAAGCATTGCAGTACCTCCAATAAAAGGTAAGTTCCGTCATCGGTGTGAGGTAACTAAACCCCACACCATTTCTACGCCCAATAGGTTGGCAAAATCCAGCCACTATATTGGAAGCTTCCCTCTCACTATCTGAAATGCTTACTGGTGAGATACACATAATAATAAGATAAACATACTACAACTAAGGAAAGGGTGAAAATTGAGAAGGTAGATGAGGCTGCCACACTTAACTCTACACAAAAAAGAGAACCACTTTGCGATACCGATACCGAGATTCAGCTCTTTCATACCAAAACCCTTGCTCACCAGTAGAAGTAGATATTATAGGGAAATAGCACACCAAATAATAGAACGTAAATGAAACAGATTTCGGAATAATGTAAAGAATTTTGACTTTCAAAAGTATTTAATTCTCTGGGAGTAAAAAATTATGTCTTGGTAGTTCTTCGATAATAACATGGGAAATGTTAACAGTATTTACACCAATGACTCCAGGTTGGAGAGAAAAAATAGAGTCTAATGGACATAGTAACGAAATAATATTGAAAAATAATTTGAAATATTTTGTTTGGAAGACGGCGGTGCCACAGTTTTTATAGCTTATGTTATGGAAAAAATTGCCAAAAATTAATTTTGCAATTAAAAAGAAACCAAAAAATAATTCTTTAATTTACTTTAAAAGTAAAGAAGTTTGAAGCGATATGAGATGGGCGAAGATAGAACCTGGGACCTTTTGGTTAGCAGTCCAGTAACTTAACAATTTTACCAAAACGATCGTTCGGGTAGAAGAGTTGTTAACTGGATTATATGCTATTCACCACAAGTTCCTTCTATTTTTCCTTTTAAAAGACTGTCTATTTTTTACAGTTTAGAAATTATGATTGGTCCGCAATCAGAATTAACATTTTGTATAATCATATGCAGCTCTCAAATATCCAGAATGCATACATTTACGAATAAAACAAGAAAATATTTTAAGTATATTATTTTCAAATGAAGTATATTATTTTCAACGCATATAATAGTCTGAAACTAGCATGAAAACGATTTTACAACCATATATTTACTAAATCAGACTAATGTTACAACAAATATGTCAAAAACTTTAGAAATTTAATAAATATTTAGAACACATTGTACAAACCATATTTCCCCAAAGAAAAGAAAATTGTTGTAAATCCAATATTCGTGAAAAATGTAGGCATACAAATATTATTTATAAGGAGATATATAGCACACTAGAGTCTTGCTGCTCAACATATATATGTATAGATATATTTTCCTGCAATGAAATCCTCTTGAGCACTATAGCCCTTATAAATTTTGCTAAAGGAAAGCTGAATCATGCATAAAATGTACGAGAAAAATATCCTTTAATGAATAATTGAAGCAAATGTCTTTATATGTGTAGTTATAGAAATGAAGAATGTTGTTAAAATGCTTCTTATTGTATATTGCTAAAAATGCCTGTTATTGTATATTGCTAAGAATATTGCTATATTCTTTTTGACAATATACGAACAATTTTTATTGTTTTAACTATTTATTTTCTTGTTTCTATTTAAATATCACGACAAGATTTATTCTTCTTTCTATATTATACTATAAATACAACAGTATATTAAGCTATGTTCTGAAATTTTTGTCAAAACTTTTTAATTAAAATTAACTATTTTCTTTAAAAAAAAAGCGAAACCATATTTCTCAAGTCAAATTTCTTAAATTTAGAGATATATAAGAAGAAACGAAAAATATAATCAATTGAATTATTAATGAAATCAATAAATATTATTAAAATATTCCAAAAAGTTGTTATTAATAATTTAAAAAGGAAAAATATCAACCTTCTAATCACCGTTTTTCCAATTTCTAGTTTTTTGTTTTTTCAATTTTCATTTACCTTTTTCAATTCAGTTTCCTTTCCTACAAGCATTTTTTTATTCTTCTTTTGAATTCAGAATAATATTCTTGATAATATTTGAGTTCTTGATAATATTTCTTATGTTAAAGCCACCCTGATGAAGTTATTAAAAAAAGATCACTGTGGCAGAATCTCTAAATATTTCAAATTATGGGCAGATGACACACAAAGTCCCGGGTTGGTGTGTCCAACATTTTTGCTAGATTTGTCTCCATATATCAAATGAAATATAATGCCTGATGTAATTCTTTCGCACTGGCATTTCGCCTATAATGTACAAAAATAAATAACTTTATTATTTCTATTTTTGTAGATTTAGCATGGTTCTTTGAAATTTATTGTTTATACTTTAATGAGATATATTATAGCATACCTCTTATGACATCTCTTTTGTCACGTTGGTTTTAATGGTTTGTACAGAGTTCAATAACCGGGCGGCATTAACCTGATTAGAAATGAAGGCAAGAATAAAATTTAAGAGGAATGGCTACCTCGTCGGATTATCGCTGGATAAGAATAAAAAACAAAAGTGCCTTTTTGAAAAGTTGAATTCAATCCAATAAAAGGCGACATTTTTCTCGGCCGAATTTTTACAGGGTTTGGAAGACGTAGAACTCGCCAAGCGAGACTATTTGGTAAAACCTATAAATGTCAGGAAGAAAAGGTAGGGGGAATGGTTGATCATCTCATTAAAGAATATGAACTTTGGCAAGGCAAAAGATGTAAATAGCCAATTAATTAGGAAAAAAAACGCAATAAAGAATTCCTAAAAATTGCCATTGACATCTCTTTGGTTAACAAAATGACTGAAGTTATCTTCTGAAACTTGGGTAGTATCATTCTTCAATCCAATCTGAGGAAATGATTATTTACTTATTGAACATATGAGTTATTTACTTTCAAGGTATTGACAGTGAAGCTAAGGATCTTTTGGCCAATAGATAGATCGAAGATCTCACTGAAGGCATTGCTCTATCTTAGTCAAGAGGTTCGTAGAAGTACTGATTGATAAAATTGTCTCTGATTGGTCGCTTTTAATTACCTGTGAAGTATTGTTGTACTATGGTAAACAGGTAGGGCTGATTCGTGGCAGTCTGTATTAAACCGCATGGCTATGGTTAGAATGAAATAAAACTCTTTATAACCTGAGGGCAGTGCCTCGTCATAGGATTAGAGGGCTTCAGTCTCGACACAAGATTCCATCAAATCATTGGCCGCGTACTCGCTAGCGTGAAGTCTTTCCGGAATGAATGTCCTCTTGCTGTGGTAGGTGGGTGTGCAAATGTTTTTCTTCCTTCATCTAACCATGGTTCTAAATTGAGAGGTTGATTAAAATCAGGCTTTTGGAAGTTTAAAATTGATTGGTAATCGTGCTGAACTAAATCAGTCGATTTATTGATTACAATACACAGAAATGTACATGATATATGAATGTAATATGACCGAATAATTAGGTTTTGTTTTTGAAAATGAATAAAGCACTGTTTTAACGAAATATTTATTATATCAGGAAAATGTAGCAAATTTTAATCTATTTATGACTAAAACAGATAGTTCTTGTAATACTTAACAAAAACTGAAGATGATACAATCACAATGAAGGTAGCGATGGATGATGCCTTCAACAATTTTTATGCTTCCAGGTTGTCTATATTAATAGATGCTGAAGTATTAGATGCATTCGTCAAAATGCAACAATATGAAATGGCTGTTGCATTTACGATGATTTTGGAATATCTACTTTAGTATATCTTTCAACTGCATAATTAACTTTAAAATGCCAATTGTTGCGAAAGAAATGGACAATTACAAAATTATATAAATCAATAAAAAATAATCTTAGAACAAATTAATTTCTAAGCGCATAATAATGCATATAGATAAAATTAGAAAGAAAAGGATTGATTCTATGCAAAGAAGTACTTCTAAAATCATAGAGAGTGGTCTCCTCGTAACTTTCTTGCATACTTTCCAATAAAATCTTATCCTCATTCCTTATCATAAAATTGTGACTTTAGAGTAAGCCTATGAATATTTTCATGGTATTTGTGAACAATAGTTGAGAAATATATAGGTCTTTGGCGTGAATCTAACATTTTTACGGGATCTATCACGAGAATAAATATTTTGTACATCTTTTCAGTCCCCGTTAACACCAAATCTTTACACAAAGGTACACTTGTAGTCACAAGATAATATACGAATTTCTTTGACTTAAATCACTATGTTTGACTATTTATTTTATTTACATGCATGCGAAAATACAGGCCGATAGACGATCAATCGTTTGATTTAATAGGCTCAAAATTTGAAAGAATCTAGATTTTAGATGCTAAATCTATGTACAATATTTTATCTATCTAGACCTTCACATTTTGTAGTTATTGAATTCATTTGTACTCTAAAAACCAGTTAGACTACATCCTGTAAATAGATTTAGTACAAAACTTGATACAATTTTATCGTAATTCCATATACCAAATTTCAACCGTCTAATTCAAAGCATTTTTGAGTGATTATGTTCACAAACAGACTGACTGCCAGACAGGCAAAAATTATTCAAAAATGTATTTTTCGAACTCAAGGAGGTTTGAAACGTGGAGATTCGTCAACATTTTGAGTTTTTATTTATTTTTATTATTATTATTTCAATATTTACTTTATACTTTCTGCACTTTAGATACAAACGGATGAATGAATCGTAAATGTTCTCCTGAATTTCTGCACTTTTGGGAGCACAAACAGCGAATGGATGAGATGCTGGAATTCAATAAAACAGATTTTCACTTTTCTGGTATGTTTAGAGCTATTACGATTCAATTACTTTGACACAAATATGTTATGCACCCCCATTCCCTACAAAAGAAGTTGAGCTGTGCAGATGAAAATGTCTGGATCTTTAGTCGTGGTTTAAGACTCCAACCTCAGTGCAGTCTTCCGCCGTCATGACGGCATTTATTCAGATCAGCGCAGATACCTAATCAGGATGGGATAACCGAATCTTGTTCTTCCAACTTCCACAATTATTTCCACTCAAGAGTTGTATTTCAGTAGTTGAGTTCAAACTTTATTTAGTCTTGGTGTATTTTTCTACTAAATATAATTAGTGTCTGAAAATTTTCTTTTTTAATCTGATATCTGTCTTCTAATAGCACTTCAGTCATTAGTTGAGTATTATGACGGAAATTTACTTATTGAGAAAGTGATTAAAAATGCTCATAATTTGTTATTTTTCTCAAATTATATTCAAATTTTACGGTTTGCGCATCATATCTAAATATGGACTTAGAATCGTTGAATTCTTCTGACCATCGTCAGAATGCGGAAATATTCTTGAATAATTAAATTCAAACTATCCTTTACCGACCAGAATTTTTGCATATTTTCAACATGATCCCTATTAATCATCACTATTTGCGGGCATTTTCCTGGTTTATTAATCTTAACTTCTTCCTAGAACCTGGATTATTCTTCAGGTATCCTTCACTAGAATATAGATAACTTCTGAATCATTTAACTCAGCAAACCTTCTATTATCCTTCACTAGAATATGGATACGTCCTCAATCATTAAATTCAGCATACCTTCTCCCAACCATCACTAGAGTGCGTACATACTTTTAGATTATTAAATTCAACCAAACGTCTACTATCCTTCACTAAAATATGGATACCTCCTGAATCATTAAATTCAACCAACCTTCTATTATGCATCACTAGAATACGGATATTTCCAGAATCATTTCATACAGCATAACTCCTTCCAACCATCGTGCGGACATACTTTCGGATCATTAAATCCAGTCCGAATTTTAACAGCCATCAGCAGATTGAATACATATTCTTGAATAATTTAATTCAACGTACCCCTAAACCGGCTGGCATCAGAGTGTGGACATATTCTTGAATTATGAAATTGAAACAAGTCTTACTAATCAGCATCAAAGTTACATATGAATCACCACATATTCAAATAAAATTAATGTTAGCTCGTGTTATTCCATTTATACATTGAGTTTTCTGAGTACTGCAATTGTAAATCGTCGATTAAACATCTCAAAGCTGAAATCGTAAGATCATGTCATTAAACCACTGACCACTTTAAATTCATTACCATAAGAAAAGTTCTGAATATAAATTACTTTTTTCTTCCGTTATCTTTGATACACGAAAAGGCTGCATAATTCCATGAATTTCTGTTGTATACTATGAAGCCTGAAGAAATGCAAAAATTATATTTTTTTACTAAGACTTTGAGAATTTTCAATGAATTGCTAATTACAATTTTTAGGTTGTTCCTTCTTTTTTCTCCTATAATATAATGCAATTAAATTACATAGTTAGTTACACTTTTGTGCTGTTTCACATTTATAATAAAAATTCCTTAATAAAATAAATTTGTTTCCCAGGCCGAATTTTATGGCATCATTTCATGTAGAGCGGAGAAACGACTGCTAAACATTGAATTATTATGCAAGCCTCTTTCCTATCCCTTCTGTCATAAAAGCGAATTTATTACGAAGTTTTCCCCGTTTCAATCTAACCGTTGGAACAGAAAATAACACAGCGCATCCTAATTTGCCGACAGCACTCCCCCTTCTAATGTAATCAGCAAGCAATTATGTGATCATCAGTTTTGGAATGAAATTGGGAAACGAACTTAGATTGAACGGAAATATTGTAATGAAATTGTTCGACGGATTGGGTGATAATGCGCCGAGAATCTAAAGCACCCTCTGCAATATTTCATTATCTGATTCTGACATAAATGTTACACGCTTGTTTGAAATTCTGTTGAAATGTTATTACTATCGATCTGCGTGGGTTGGAATTTCAAATTATATCTGTCTTTTGAAAGACAGATTAAGTAAATTGTTATTTATACGCAGCGCATTCGGTTACCTTGTTAGGTACTTCATTTGTAGTAACTTCAAAATTAGTTGCTTATCAGCTGGAATTGTTATTGAATTAAGTTTCAGAATTGAATCATCAAGTAGCAACGTAAGAATTTGATAATATCACAACTTTTTAAAGTGTTAATTTTCTTTTTGTAAAAACAAGTTTTGATTACCAATTTTATCTTTTTGGTTGAAAAACATTAACGAATGTGAAATCATGTGCAGTACACTCCCGTGTATCCGGTTCGCGACTATCCGACTTCTGTACTATCCAGCATATTTTTCTTTTACCGTAATTAAATGAGAAAGGCAAGGCGTTGCAGAAGCAGTTCTCTATTAAGAACATTTTCAAAAACTAAAAAGTTGTAAGTTTTGACTTATATCTTTGGGTGTCCTTTTCATATCTGTGTAATCATTTATCGGTGAGAAATAAAATCAGTTTGAGTTAATTTTCTTAACAACTAGGCCTACCATTTACTTAACCTTTTGTATACGTTTCCTGCATTTAAGTTAGGCATAACAGAATTTGTGTTAAAATATGAACAGTTTATAATCTTTAACTTACTTTTTCTCTAATAAATCCTTGAAACGTGCAGTGCAGTATATAAACATATATAAATTACCAATACTTCCAATTAAAACTTATAAATTACCAATAGAGTCTTCTATTTTAACTCGACATGTTATCGGTAACTGCTTATATGATTTACCGGGCAGCGGCCACGTTCACATTCTACGTGGCTTGAGATAAATAGAGGGCTTAATACTCAATAAGAAGTGAGGAATTTTGTAATACGTTTGATATAAAAACTTTGTCTTCTGTTATTATTGGACAAAGAAATGAGTTCATAGAACGTTTTTTAATCCGGTTTGCCCTTTCGCCACATTAGGACGGATACTCGGCAGTGTACTGTATGATGTACTTTTGTTATCGAAAATGGTACTTTGATCCATAGCACACAAATGATAAATCGCACGCTTAAGGATAATCATAACTTTAAGATTAGAAATAACTTTGAAATGCTATGCAATGTATAGAAAAAACATCAGATAAAGTTAAATGTGAATTTTTCTATCCTGCTTTCAATTATATATCGACAATATTTTTTAAAAAATTCTTTTCAGGAATTCATTGATTATTTACGTTTCTAATAAGTACTAGAAAACATGAATTTGAGGATTGATTAATGATTCTCTTTGAGTCAAAGTTCACCTGCTGCTAAATAGATGTGTCAAAAATTCATGCTGAAAATTAAAGTGTGGCCTTTTCTATTGGTCAATGTTACTTCTAACTTAACCTGGTAACCTCAACCTTAGGTCGAAACTGTTCCAATATATGAGGCGCCGGCTACTAAGGGAAATTGCTTCACATTTATCTTCCGCTGAAAGGAAAACCACCATTCATTCAACACCTAGGAGAAGCAGTTTAACCAGGAAAACCATCAACAACCTTCTGACCTAAGGAAGCAATTTATTAGTGTGGTAAATATAAGTCTACCTGTTGTTGAATACTTCTAGTTAACACAGCCAGATGACAGAATCCATGACTTTTTTCTTTCGAGATGTGTTTTTCAGCCGTGTCTTTATTTATTTGAGATTATTTACTTTTAGAATTCTGTATTCTAATATCTTTACCAAAAGTTGCTTGTTCTAAAGTACAGAAAGATTTTATATAAAAAAAAAGGTTCAAAGCTACATTTTTGGCAATTATTTTCCTGCATCCATAAGTCTGCTGTTGCAAATGAAAATTCAAATCACATTATTCTTTGAAACAAATTTGTTCTTTAACTAAATATTGAGAGAAATGATAAACGAAATTCAAATAAAAAAATATAAATTTTCATATATTTGAGTTTCATCAGAACCCTAAACATATTAAACAATAATTGCAAGTAAATGTACTGCCTGAAAAAGATTTTGCAGATGAATGGGCGTTTAGAAACATAATCAATGAAATTATTTGAATAAGAGGTGAATGCATTAATCTAAAACCAGACCATAATGTTAATTGCCAATTTTTGTCTAATTCATAAATTTATTCAAATATATCTTCAATCAATGTGTAACATTTTTTTTCTAAATTTTATTTTACATGCATATATGTACCAAAGATTTCACCAAAGACAAGGCAAGTATGGTGAATCATACATACATAGGTAGAGTATGTTAAATCTACCGGTCAAAAATAGTCCCTTTTGTGAGATCTGTAAGCTTAAAAGAAGACTTATTAAAAGAGGTCTGTCAAAAAATAAGAATGCATTCGTTAACTTTCAAAAAGTGTAAGAAATTTTCATGAATTAACTGCTCATATGCGATCAAGGTCATTAACTGTAGTATTCTTAATGAATATTTTTGGCAACTTTACAAAGCCGCATTCTTTTAAGAATATTTACTAAAATACAATCGAATTAATTATTTGCGATTTAGTCAGGTTTTTTTTCATTTTAATTCGACTGTAAAGGCATACAGATAGTCTATTGCCAAACGTAATTTATCCTTTAATTCGTACATGATGCCAATCAAAACTAGCTGAATATAGTGGTCACATCTCAGCATACTTTTGTACAAAATGAAACCAACCAAAGAGTTTCTGAAACTGCCACACCCCACATTTACAGAAAATTGCCACTGACGATTAACATTTTGTACGACGAATGGATTTTTGCCCTTCTTAAAGTGATAATTTCGAAGATAAATGTTTCTATATCGATTAAAACCACATTCTCCATCTAAATTGGATTTCTCAGAAGAGAAAGGTTATATTTTACCAAAAGTAGACCCAATTGTAAAATTCTAGATATTCATCTTTGATTGTCCTTGTAACTGTAGTATTAGTCTATAGCAGGGATGGCGAACCATTAGCACGCGTGTCATTGATGGCACAGTACTCAATATTTTGGGCACGCCGCCGACCAAAACGGTTTGCATTTTAGTTCAAAATAACAAAGTTTACTATGAAACAAACGCGAGTGTTTCTATTCTATTTAGAAAAAGGCCCAGATATTTGTACAGCTGTTAAAAATTCGCTTTCTAAGAAAAAAATTGATTTGAAAAGAATTGTTTCTGTTATTGATAGTGCTCCACATATAGTGGGCAAAAAAATGGTTTCATTAGTTTATTTCAAACAGCCGTAGGACATTCAATTCTTGAACTCCGCTGCATTATTCACAGCAGGCCTTGTGTTCTAGGGGTATTTTAACATCTCTTGATAATGTAATGGCGTTAGGCACAAAACTAGTCAACCTAATATCGTCACAGATTTTAAATAAGCGAAAGTTTGAGGCTTGTTGGATGAAGTCAACTCGGTGTATAATGGCTTACTAATGAATAATAATGTTCGCTGGTTGAGAGGAGGGAACATACTTCAAAGATTTGTTGACTGCTTGGAAGAAATGAGAATGTCTCTGCAAAATGTGAGGGAAATTGAACAGTATCCACAGTTGTTGGATGTTATGTGGTTCACAAAATTGACGTTTTTTACAGACATAAGCCAACATTTCAATGAATTAAACGTAAAGCTTCAAGACACAAATAAAACAATTATCGTCATGAGGGATCACATTTGCGCTTTTAATGTTGGATTGCATGTTTTAGGAAAGGTATTATTAAAAAAAACTACAAATATTTCCTAAATTTGAAAAAAAATCAAAGATTTAGATGTACATGAGAAACCAGACAAAGAAAAAGTTATTGAAGAATTTATTTCCGTAATCAAGGAATTTTCAGCCAGATTTTCTCAGTTCAAAGAATTATCGGAAACGCTCAAGTTTATTATGTACCCTGATGTGATTTTGTCCCAATTCGATTAGTTGCAAATTGAAGAATTTGAAATGCAACTGATTGATTTCCAGTCTAGTTCAATATGGATTCAAAAATTTGATGAAACAAGGGTGAAATTGATTGAAACAAAAATATTAACAAGCAATATAAGTAAAAATGCCAGAAATGAAATTTTAGAAACTCATGCTCATTCCATTTTAGCCATATTTTTATCTACCTATGCTTGTGAGTCATTATTTTCAAGATGAATAACATTAAAGACTCTCTTAGAAACCGTTTGGCAGATGACTCCAATTCATCATACATTCTGCCAAAAATAACATCTTTCAATCCTAATATAAGTTATTTGTCATCTAATCTGCAACAAAAGAAGTCGCATTAATGTTACTTTAATTTGAATTGCACGCATAACTAAAACCTTTACTATTATACAGTGCAAAATGTATTGTTTCATAGTAAATAAAGAGTTTTTAGTTGTTAATATTTAGTTTTATTATTTTCCCAATAATCACAAGTCAAAATTATTTGACGGCACGTTTATACCTCAATAAACCTTTCTTTAGAAAAAATGGCACGTTCATCCATAAAGGTTCACCATCCCTAGTCTATAGATTCAAGGAATACTGTATGTGGATGCTAGTTATTAAGTTGAAATGTTATTTGCACTGTCTATTTCGGAGTGTTAGTTCTCTACAGACTGTTTTTACATTGGCATAAAGGTAATTTGAAAAATAAACCAAAATATGAGTTTCTGTACCACATGCATGACGTCTTATTTTTCCTGTTTTTCTTTGGGAAATTAAAAATCCTTTGGCTTGAGATTGATAACCAACTTAAAACAATCTTGCATACTCTCTAATAATACTCTCTTATCACATTTATCCCCCAGAACGCCTTACAAGGCATATGATTTTGAAATATTAACTTTTGAAGTATTAACTTTTGAAGTTACTGGATCTGGAGCATTTTTACTGGATCTTTCGTGTGACCCTTGGCAAGTATTTTGGCAATTAATCCTTGGCATGCGTTAATCATATTCAAAATTCCAATTTATGTTTTAGACACATTTTTCACAAACGATTGAAACAAAAATTTGACAAAAAATTACATTTGTAGTCACAAAATTCCATATCAGATTTGATATGTTCAAGTCAATGAACCTTTTACTTATCGCTTTTACTTATTTCTGAAAATACAGACAGAAAAGCAATCATCCCGCAGTTGGATTTGTCTCAACATTTGACAGGTGCTTAGATGTTAATAGATGGTGAATCTGGGTACAAAATTTTATCCACCTAGCTGTCTTTGATTTGTAATTATGGTACTAACTTAAATTCGAACAGCCGGGCAGTCAGTCTTCCACTAAATATATTTGACTCAAAATTTGATATATATCTTCACAGTGTGTTGAATAATTTTTCCAGGTATGATTATATTTTCAAGAAAAATAATTTGAAATAAATAGTTGTTTATTTAGGTGGAAAACATAAATATAAAAAGTGCAAAAGATGGAAACATATAAAATGTATCGATTTCATATTAATTTTTTTTCAAAGGGATTATTTAATATCAAATTCTGCAATCAAAGATATATGCAAAACAAAATATATTTTAAGATACAGAATATGATCATCAGTCTAATACATTAAAAAATATTTTAATAAAAGTTTACGTTTTTTTCTGCATTTTATAAATGAATACTTCATTTGGGAACTTTTCTTTATATATCTTAACAATATTAAGAACAGAAAATGAATTAACTTTTTTCAACGTGTACTGAAAAACATTGAAGAAAATCATTACCATAAAAACTCAATTATTCTAATTCAAAAGATTTTGTTTTCGTTGCATGTACCTAAAAATGTACTTTTTTCAGAAAATTATCTTCAGAAAAGAGAGCAAATTGGATTTAAAAAATTGAATCCAAAAGAATTTTTTTCCCCGCATGAATAATACTGTTCCGAAGAAAATCTTTTACGTTGTCGTACAAAAAAAGAAGAAGAAAAAAAAAGATACTTTCGTTTTTGCATTTTTTTTCTGTATCTTATTTCTGTTTTGTTGGTACGTGAAAAATTTACAAGGCTATTTTATTCTGTTCTTTGATTTTAGACAGTTATTGAATCTTGGAGCATTATGTAGCATTCGTAAAAGTTGGATTAAAAAAATTTTATTGTATAGCTCTTCTTCGTTTTTTAATATATTTAACAAAATTATAAGGAAGAGTATTGAATATATGAAAATTATTATACAATTAAAATATATTAAAGCGTATATTTTTTTTATAAATTTAAGATAGAAATTTTCCACCTTATTAAATTTAGATAGCAAAGATAATTATTACATGATATAATAGCAGTTTCATAAGACAATAAAATGAAATTTTAATTTAATCATTTTTATATTATTTTTAAAGCAGACAAATTTGGAAGCAATTTTAAAATTGTAACTTTTTTTAGTTTTCAAATTTAAATAAATCTCTTGGTAAAGAATCAAATTTCAGCTATAAAAAGCACTTTTCGATATTTTTAATATATGTGAGTTTTTTTTACACTTTCCAGAGGACCATAAAAAGGCAAGATTTAAAAAAAGAAAAAGAAATTGAATTATCAAATTTTTATCGAAATATAACCATCTATATCTATACTTAAAATAAAGCTCAATGTGTGTGTGTGTGTGTGTGTGTGTGTGTGTGTGTGTTGGCGCTCTACAGGCCAGACCATTCAACCTAAAGCTACCAAATTTGGCACGTGTATACCTTGGAGGCCGGGAATGTGCACCTGGGGGTTATTTTTTCGAATTTTTAACTAGAATTTTATTTATTTAAAAATTAAGCGAAATTTTGACGTGTTTCTGCTATAACTGCCGAAAATATTACCGCACAAAAAAGATTTTTACATGAAGTTAAAGATAAAAAATTTATCTTTTAAATGATACTACTGTTTTAATCTTAAAATTAAATTTCTATTTTTAATGAATTTTTAAATAAATATTTTAACTATGTTTTTCAATACATTTTTTCGTCAAAAATAAAAATGAGGATTAAGCACGTTTCGCATTCAGGAGAAAAAAATAGCTTTTTTCAAAGTGTTGCCATCACATTGATTAAAGCTCTAACTGAAAATAAATTAAATCTTTTTGGAAATGAAATCTGCAAAAATATAATTTTCGTCACGTGTCTGTAGGAAATGAAACAAATATGAAATATTATTTTTTCTAAAAAATAAATTCAAGAAAAATTCTTTTATGATCTTTTACACTCTATATATTATTAATCCAATAAATAAGTTTTATTTTAAGGCAAGTTTTGTTTAATATGAACAAGATATCCATTCAAATCATGGCCACACAACTAATTTGTTAACCTTTAGTAAGACAAAGATCTGTTGCGACATAAATCGTAAATATTTTATTTAAAAGTAGCAAACGATTATTTTAATAATTATAAATTTTATTTTGTAAATAGTTGTGAAATTCAGATTGGCAACAGTGATATTTTTGGAACTTTTAATTTGTTGTTTAAAAACGATGCTAGAATTTTGAATGAAAATAAGTTGATGTAAATTTGATAATATTATCTATAATGTAATAAGATTTAGTTTCATAATAAGTTTGTCTGCATTCTATTTTTGTTGGCGCACGAACACAACAGATTTACTAAAATGGTTTAAATAGAAAAATGATTATATTTTATGTAACTTAATTCAATAAATGCTCTAATAAATAACGAATTTTTGATTTTACATAAAGCTTCTGCTGTCGAAATCACGAATAATAAAATGCTCTTGAAACACTAATATTTTAAATAAAAAAGTTAATTTCCATTCAACTAAATCAATCACTTAAACTGACTGATTTATGAAAATTTGAATATCACTATTCAATAAAAAAAAGGATAATTTTAGATTTTCCGTCGATCGTTTCAAAAAAAATACGCCAATCAGCGCGCAGGTTTCTAAGAATAATTGGCCTAAGATTATGAAAATGTTGAGTTTTTCTAGATTTTTAACATTCAAAACTTCATAAATAAGTCTTAGTTGATCGTGGAAAATAGAAACATTCATTCATTTATTTAAAATTTGGTGTGTCCAGAATATTTCTCAGAATATGATACCTTACTGCATTAAATTTAGATTTCATAATTTTTGAAATATATTTATAGGCTGGAACAAAATATTATTATTGATTTAATTTCAATCCTTTTGAAAGCAAAACTAAAAACTGAATTTTATGCTTAATCTGAGAAATTTTTGTTGTATTATTCTTTGAGATATTACATAAATTATCAAAAATATTTTGTAGTTCACATAAGACTTAAATACCGAGATATTCTGTTTGCAATACTCATATTCAATAATAATAGTAATAAATAAATAGCAATAAAGATGATAAATAAAATAAAACGCTTGGTTTTATTAAAAAATATCTTTATATTAATTGCAATTTCATCATTTTCACTTTAAATTAAAGTTGACGTTTTACTGGAAATGACAACAAATTAGCAAAATATATAGAGTAAATTGAACGAAACGATCTAAAACAACAGTATAAGTTTGGTATGACTATCAAAATTTGAAGATTAAAATTGTTTTGTTTGAGAATCTATTAAGAGACCAGTTACTTAAAATATTTAATTGAAAATTGTAACGAGCGGTAATATTGGCGAACCGGCTGGTCGCCAAAGGCGGCTAGTATCTTTATATAATCTACCTTGAAGATTCGTTTATTACATTGTCGGACCAGCATTCAGATCCCCTCTTCAAGGAATATTGCTGTCAATAACATAAGTGGCCTTAATGTTCCTTTAAAGATACTTGATCTGTAAGCTTCTTGCTAGTACTTCAATCCAAGGAAGAAATGAAAATCATTCGGCTTTAAATCGCGTTCTCGATAACGGCAGATTACGGCGCAAGTCTGTTCACTTGTACAACGAGATGAGAAAGTATCTCGAAAGACAAGAGGATGATACAAGTCCTTGTAAATAGAGGGCTCAACAACATGTTGAGTTGAGTTGGTTTATAATTCTCTGCATCAAAAACAGATTGATACTGATACTTTTATCTGATAATTTTATATTTGATACGATGGATAATCGATTTCTTTGAGTCAATAGGTATTGAATTACAGGCTGTTAAAAGATGTTAGCTTTGAAGACTTTAACCAATATAATTGTATTTGTTATTTAACCTATAATTATATTTATCCTATAATTTTATTTGTTAATTCTAATTTTGCACTTTGCTTTTTAAAGTATTATTAATAAGTAAAGACTTTTACAAAAATTAGAACCGATAGAAAGAGTACAAAGTATTCAAATACAATCGTTTTATTTTTTAATATACGGACATACATTTATTTAGAAAATATTCATATTTTTAGATTTAAAAATATAAATACTTTCTTTTCAAATATATTTCTTAAATTTTTATATTTTGAAAAGTGTTCATGTCCAATGGTTAATTTGTGTTTGATTTCAATGAATTTACTAATAATAATTCTGTTGTTTGAGTTATCAATTTGTTCCAAATAAAAATTTGTTTGAAGAAAAATACATTCATATATTCACTGAAAATTTTTCAACCTAATATGTGCTGCAAGAAAAGTTAAATAAATGCATTAGAAATGCTTTTTTTTCCAGGTAATGGTAATATATATAAGAAGTTATGGATTTAGCCATTTTGTGGTCCTAGTAAATACACATCCTGAGATACATTTTTTTTT
>JAPMOR010008963.1:0-17865 GCA_026543865.1 Argiope aurantia
ATCTAGGATTTACAGAAAGACGCAAATTTACCAAAAATAGCAAAACTGTAACTATATGGATCCCATTAAAATATTTATTTGATTTCTTCCGTGAATATAAGAAAGTAATAACGGGGCTCCAAGTTAAATTTGAGTTTCAGAGAAATAATAGCAAAAATATGGTGTTTACAGACGAGCTAAACAAAGACTACAAAGTTATTGTAGAAGATTTATCGCTTTGGCTTCCTTATGTTAGATTTAAAAATTCCGCTGCAAGAGTGTTTAACGAACTAAGGTTATCGGATAAGAACGTAGAAATTAACTGGAATCAACACAGCATTGTGAAATCTAATATTTTCTTGAAAAACTCAAGCGGCTCCTATACCATTAAAGCTACTTCAGATGAAGTTCTATCTTTATACGTGATTCCTCAGTACACCGAGAGATATGAAAACGCAAAGCAGAACAATATGCTGTTCGATAACTTAGATATGATTGAATGTTACCTAATGATTAACAATATAAAGGTTCCGATTGTTAGTTATATGATGGACTTTGAGAAAGGGGATTATAACCGATTATACACATCCCTTTTGGAATCTGGACTCAATACCATTACATCGGAAACAGGCTGCATGGTCAATTATTGCAATTTTGGTAAGTTATATCCCATCATTTGCTTTAATCTAGCGCATCATGAAAACTATACAGACACGAATAACCTTACGATTGAGTTCAACTGGCGATTAAGAAACAATCCCAACAAGAATTACGTTTTATACTTCATCTTACAAGAGCGTAAGAAGTGCCTCTTAAATATCAAAAATCAAGATATTACTATGATCAAAACATTAAAGCTCTAAGTAGTGTAGAGCGGAATTTTAAATTTTTATAGTCGCTGGACTATAAAAAATTATTGTTAAAATAAAGAAATGACAGCGTATTACCCCCTGTTTGAGGAAGAACTCAAAGAAGGACCTCCTGGAATGCCAGGAGTAGGATTTAAATTAACGAATGATGGGAATTATGATATGGAAAGTAAACTTTTGAAAAATGTTTTACATCCCCAAGAAGATAATGACTCTTCAACTAAAAAATACGTAGATGACTTTAAAAATAAGTGTTTGATGCGTACCAACGGTTATTATAATGCTAAACACAAATTTATAAGAAACTTAGAGGACCCTATGGAAGAAACTGATGCTTCCACAAAAAAATATGTTGATGCACTAAGAGACCAAAGTTTAATACATGATGAAAAGAGTTTCGATAGTAAAAATAAATTTATATCCAACGTAAAATGGCCTGAAAAAGAACTGGACGCTGTTAATAAACAATGTCTAGTCTATTCTTGTATATTGTGGGATAAAGATAAAAGAATTTATTTTGCGCATAATCAAAGAATTTCTAATGTGAAGGCTCCTCAAAATGATAGTGATTGTGCTAATAAATACTATGTGGATAGTAAAACGTTTTGCGCTACTACCGCTAGGGTAGTTGATTTCACCGGTGTTGGGTACAAAACATTTCAGTTCAATGAATTTAGTTCAAAGCTTTTAGATTCAAATCTAAAGTTATCACAAAATATGTTTATGAAAATTACCATTTTCTTATCCTGTGATAAAATGAACGAAAATCCAAAAATACGTTTAGAAAAAGGAAAAGAAGTCCTTCTTGACAAAGAAATAACTGTTAATGAAGATTCGATAACTATATTTGCGTATGGAAAATTAAACGATGTGTTAACATTATCAGCACTGACAAGGGGTAACTGCAAAGTAAAACCTTATTTACATATCGAGAAGATAGAATTTACTTTGAAAACATGATACAATTTTGTATGAACCTTTAAAAATAAATTTGTTCTATAAATAAATGGAAAAACTTAATTCTGTAATCATCAGAGTCTACAAGGAATTGGATCAGAATTATCTAATTTCTGATATAGTGTTGCTTATCGATAAAATTTTAATTCGGCTGGAAAATGGTTCACTTATTCACCTACCTCTTGGATTATTAAGTAAAGAGGAGATACAATCATTAAAAAAGAGACAAATCAAAGCTTCAACTAAAGGAAACTACTTAGTGTTTTCAGAAGTAAATAATAAAAGCATTTAAAGAAAGAATTTTTTATATAAAATATAAAGATGGAGCTGTTAAACGCATTTAATTCATTTGATACTTGCAAAAACATGGCTGAGCTAGAAATTAATAAAAAATACCCCATCTCTGAAATTAGACGGTTATCAACCAAATATGGGGAAAAAATAATCGTTGAACTCGAAGATGTCTCTGTTATCAGCTTACCCCAAAGGTGTGTGAACAGGGCTTCAGATTATTTAAAACTGAATGATATCATACCTTTATACTTTGTGTATCTGGGCAGCAAAAATACGGGTAAGCCTAAACCAATTCATATGTTCCAATTTGAGCGGTAATTTTTTTAAAAATAATTTTAGAATTATTAAAAAAATAGATCTTATAATTTGAACCCGCTGAAACTTTAATAGTTTTTGACAAAATTGTCGATTAATCTTTCAAATTTTTCTTCTAATTTCTTAAAACAAAGACCAATTTCAGAGCTATTATCCAGTTCAGATTCAGAAAAGAAATTAAGACAGACAGAGCGATTTTTCTTTCATTCTCTGCCCTTGAGGAAAGCTGAAACGAGTGCGTCCTTGACCAACCACTTCCTCTTCGGTTGAAACACGCTTATGACGTAACAGCAGAATGACACATTTTTAAAATTTAATTCATCATTTAAATTAAACTTACAAGATGGCAGCACAAATCGAGGGTTCATGATGGTTTTTCAAAATTATTTTCACCTTTTTAATGCGGTCTAATTTAGGAAATATTTTTATCGAATAAATTGGACGGTTTAATGCTTTAAAGTATTTTCCCTTTTCAAATGGAAAATGATTAGTTTAAAGTCATGAATTTGAGCTTTTAAGACATTTAGTGAAGGCTTAAATAACTGAAATGATAGTGTAATGCTGGGTACCCATGGCGAAACGGTTAGCGCGCTGGACCTCTACCATCAAGGTCCTAGGTTCAAATCGCGACCTCTCCCGGGTTGCTGGTTATTATTAATCTGGGTTGATGGTTGTAGACCTACACCAAAGCCAAAATTGACAAGTCAGCTACTCTCGTCGTTGCTCCAATAGAGTAGCACTCGTCGATACATTAAGTGGTGGGATGAATCTTGTGGATTCTATGTCTTATGTGTATGTCCTCTCTCTATGTAAAGGCCGGTGGGCCGAGTGAGTGATGCTGGAACTCTGGTTCTGGAATTCGAAAACAGCTGTTGGAACTGGAGTTCCAGTATCATTCACCTGGTGGGCCATTTTGCAATTTTTTTTCAAAATAATTTTTAATGATTATTTCATTAAAAATAAAATCTCAGATGGGTTCAGACGGATGAAAATTCTACTTGGTGGGCCGAGTTTGCCTTACCAATTTCTTTCTTACCTCTATAGATTAAATAGCACTGCTTTTTCATCAAGCTTAAATGCTCGTCATTCATCATTTTGTTGAAACGGTCGGGGAGAAATACCGAACCTTTATCCATTAAACTTACGACAACTTTTTGTCCGAAACGCGTCTTTATCATTTTTGCATCGGATATCAGGTACTTTTCACCAACTTCTAAATCATCCAATTTTAGATAGTCCGATTGCAAATTTCCTACTAAATTTAGACTTTTGAGAAGAGAACTTTCCATGGTTTTTGATTTCTTTCTTTATACACTAAAATGTATTTCTTTAAATGAAAAAAAAATCTTCATCGTTTTTTAAAAGGGTGTTAATTATGGTTTTAATTATGGTTTTTTGTTACACCATTGTTTTTAAAGGGGGTGTTAATTAAATATGGTCACCACTGCTTTTGAAAGGGGTTCCTTAAATACAGGGTTGGTCCAGCTCTCTCAGAGGGGTTTGAGGAATAATGGGCAAAAAAGTCCTTTTGTTTCTAAAATGAGGCTGAAAATTATAGTTATTACACCCCCTTTATTTTCTGGAAGGTTGACGCGTTCCCCTGTTTACGGGGTTGGTCCAGCTCTCTCGTATGCATAAAAATTAGTAGGGAGGTGGGTACCATTATTTGATGACTATAGGATGGGTGAAATAGTTGCCATTACTTTTTGAGGGGGCTATGGGGCGTGGGCTCATCGCCCTTTTTGGGTCACTGAGCCAGCTCTCTCAGAAACACACTACTTAAAATTTCATAATTTAAGTTTTAATGCTAAGTTAAATTATTTAATCAGAATATTACTAATTAAAAGCCATTAATTATTATTTTTTTTTAATTTCAAAAACGTAGCTTTCAGGACGGTCAGCATGTCCACCCCCGCCCAGCAACTCCAGTGAACTAGTGAACCCCCAACCCAACTGGTCACGAGCCGCCACTGGTACATATATATTGTAAATAAAGTATTGGGCCCAAAATTTTGAAAAATCTATTTCTATAATGGAAAAATTCCGTGATACTAACAATATGTTACTTAACATAATTAATTACTTTTTCGACCTATATAAACTTGTTTTCTTGAGTAATTTTCATTGACACCAAACATAACATGAAAAGTCATAAACATCGTGAAAACTCAGATTTTTATTTTCATAGTCCCGTATTTGCAATTTTGGAGATAATTTCTACAAACGATTAAAACCAGAGTTCGAACTATAACAGGTTAAAAAAAAGGATTACAGTTTTAGTAATAAAATGACTTACCACATTTAAATTGTTGCAACTTAACTTATTGCATTTATATGGATGTTAACGTAAAAAAAGATAGTTAGTTTCCTGATGGTTCTAAATATGATATGCATCTATATTTCAGATGCGAAATCATATTCTATCCGTCTAGCTTTTTATCTTTTGAAATTATCTTGTTCACCTGTACCTTTCAGTGAAATCAATTTAATTTCCAGTCAATTCTAGATTTTAATGTAATAGTAATACTTTTTATTATTTCAGTCAATTTATTTGTTTTCAGGCATTTAGTGACTATACTAAATACATTTATTTTCGTACATATTGCTATTTATTTTAATTAGGAGAAAATTTCCAAAATAATAACTAATCAAGTTTAATACATTATCATGCACTGAGTTTTTGAATTAGAAGTATGAATATTCTTTAAATTTTCTAAGCACTGCTTGTGACAATTCTTTAGAATACTTATGCTGGTTACATTCTCTCACATCTTCTTTCATTTTCTTAGCTATATCTTTATAAAGGTGGTGGGAAAATGACGGAAGAACTGTATTTTTTATTACTTTATTGATTAGTAAACTAAATTTTTCAACGCCTTCCGGTTTACTGACTGAAATTTATCAAAACCAAAGATGAGAAAATTAAGAAAATTTGCAAATTTTATCTTCATAACCTGTCAAATGGAAAGTGAAATTTTTTTCTGAAGAGACAAATATTTGCATGAAAGTCAATTTAAGGTATTAATATAGTCTTATCAGTGGTTTTCAAGCATTACGATTTCTTGAAACTTCCACATCATATCAATGAAGATATTTTATTGTAATTCGAGGAATTTTGTCCATCTTCACTCTAATATCCATACTAATCAAAATATTTTTTGAAGTCGTAATCTTAAAAAATCGCAGCTAAATTTAATGTTAACAGAAATAGTCTTCCTGAAACTTTTTTGTATACTCTCTAATAATGATGTTATCATCCCTCCTCCTACCACAAAAATGGTCCTTAACAAAGGTTGTATACATCACGAGTATTCAATTTTTTTTCAGAGCCCCGTAAATGAGAGTATTGTGCTTCTTGATATAGTTATGCAAACTGCGTGTGCATTTGAGGAAAGGTTTCTTCTACCGATTGGACCCCGAATTTCAAATATAACAGAAAAGTAGGATTGCAATTTTAGTAACAAAATTACCTACCAAATTTCATTTATTTTGATTTAAGTTATCGCATTTAGATATTATTTTAAATATGATATGGAACTGTATTTTAGGTGCTTTCTATAAAATCTTATAATCTATCTCTGTACGTTTTGTACTTATCGTGTTCACCTGTACTCAGATAGCCATACAGATTTCCTGAGCATGGATTTCGTTCAAAATTATATAGAAATCTACAAATTTAGAACCAACCAAACTTAAAACCATGCACCAAATTTTGTGCATGTTGATAGAACATATAATTATTTCTAAAAAAAAATTAATTAAATAAAATTTAAGTAAATTGAAAGTCATGGTTTTGATTACTGTCTAGGTTTCAGATCTCCCCGAGTTTGAAAACATGTTTTCAGAACAAGATAACTGTAAAAAGATTTGAGCTACATGTACGAAATGTGGTGAATGGATTTTATATTAAATTTGAAGATTTCGTTAAAATTTTGAACGGAATCCTTTCTTAGGACGTCTGCAGGGGTACTTGATTACAGATGCACACGATAAGTAAAAAAGCTTAAAGAGTTATATAATAAGGTTATATATAAAGCATCTAAAATATAATTCTTTGTACATCACAAACATAAACAAAATCCTACGACATAAGGTTTTAAACACTAGCAATAAACTAATAGCCAACATTAAAAAAAAAAGAAAGAAAGTTTTTATTATCTCATTATTGAAATAAAGAGTAAATATTACAATCTTTAAAAAAATTGACTCGAGATTTTGACTAATCTCTCCATTTGAAACCTCAATGAGTACAAAAAAAAAAAAAAAAAAAGTATAAAATGTCTCTCTGTTTGTTTGTCTGTCCTGGAACGCGATAACTCAATAGCGCTTAGAGCTCGACAAATGAAATATGGTTCATGGTATTTACACCAAATTGGTTTTCTACCAAATTTTGTTCGAAATTTATTCAGATATGGTTTATCTGTCCAGCTGTGTGAATATAAATTAACATGATAAAAGGAATAGAGCTGGAGGGATAAAATTTGGTATGTAGATTTAACATGTTATGTATAGATATTGTTACAAACCTGCCATTCGGCTTCCCAGCATAGTTTGTTCCATCATTGGAAAGAAAGTTTTACAGTCATCTGAATGGAACGGAGTCCAGGTGTGCGTCGGAGGTGCCAGAGCTTGGCGACAAACATAGCGACCATTTGGCGACTTGGCGACGAATTTGGCGACTTTGGCGCCAAAATAGATAATACCCGAAACTTCGAGAATTTTCCCGATCCGTCCAGTAGGAACTGAGATACGCCTCGAACGTTCCTGATTGGTTGAGAGGCTTCTAGCCCCGCCTCTTGAGACCTATAAAAGGAAGCGGCCGCCGCTGCCGAAGGAGACTTCGGAGTAGACCGAAGATGGAGCGGAAAAGCCAGTAGTCAGAGTGGACGGAGTGGTCGAAGAAGAGTAAGCGGAATCGTCGGAGCGAAGTCAGTAATCCGAGTCGGAGAAGCAGAAGACGGAGTAGTCGGAAGCGACTGAGTCAAGCTCGTGCTGATCTGAGCTGTGCGCTACTGTCTGCAGTAGATTCTGGTTGTATGCTGCTGTGTATGCTGTTGTATGCTACACGTCTCGGCTGAAGATAATCGTCTTCTGCGCTGTATATAGTTGTCGCTTTTGTGCTGTCCTCTGTGTCTTCGTGTAAATAAACGTCGTTGTTTTTATTCTATTTCTGCCTACTGATTGAGCGTTTTTTTTTACACCATACCACTTCCACTATCCAAACGAACCCCGGCAAAGAAATTTCGTAACATTTGGTGTCAGAAGTGGGATAGTGGTCAATAGTGTTTGGTTCTGATGAGATCCCAAGCAAAAATGGCTGATAGCGGTAATGGTGAGTTACTGGCTCTGTTGGCTGATATGAAGAAATCTATGGAAGCTGTACAAGAGAAACTTTTGCAAGAAATGGAAACATTCTCGGAAGAAATGAAAGCCGGACAAGAGAAACTTTTGCAAGAAATGGAAGCCTTCACGGAAAAAATGAAAAACGGATATGCAGACATGAGGAGTGAATTGAAGAAAGGCCTTTCGTCGTGGAAAGAAATTCCAGAAGATAAAGTTAACAAAATTGAAGACATCCAAGTTATCACAGAAGGAAGCAACGAGAGCCAAGTGGAAGAAAAGACTGAAGACCGAATGGAGACCGGTGTCACTGAAAAGGAACTTAGCCATCCGGAGAATGAACCGAAGTTCAATAAGGAGAGGAGCGAACAGGGAGAATTTCAAATAGTTGCGGAGCTGAAACAGTCTTCTCCGAAAGAGTCCCCTGAAGTGGAACCGAAAGTGCAGGCGCTTGGGGATGGAGAAGATGGACTTTCTTCGGACGGGTCTGTTGGTGATGACCCGTGCTCGATGCCTATGGATGCAAGAGTTAATGCGACCCTGTTTGGATTGGAATCATCCCAAAGATTAAAGGAACTACCTCTCTGCAAGCCTCTTGGTATCTCCTTGCATAGTGACACGGAAGAAGACTACATGGCTGGAATCGCTGATCCCTGTAGTCACGATCTCAACTTCCCTCAAGAATTCATCTTTGCTGTGGATCTGCATAGAAGTGTGATGCAAATAAGAGCCGATGAATCTCCTGTGCATCCGGACATGTTATGTCGTCGCAGAAGGACCTTTCCAGCGAAAATGGATGCTCTCTTAAGAAGATCCAGTGTGGAGAGCTGCGGACGATTCTCGAGTGTCGAGAATAGACCGGGAAGAGGTGGACGTATTTCTGTGAAAGCTTTGTTGACGAATGTGAATACCTGGCTTTCGAGTGGACTTCAGAAAGCACCGTTGGATCATCCTGATATACGATTGGTTCGATGGAAGAAGTTTAAAGTGACCAACCGAAAAGCCTGGCAAGAATTCATTCCGGAGGTCTCTACTACGATCCAGCGTTTGACTCCATGAGACATCCTGCATTTTAAGGAGCGGAATCAGGTCTGGATGTACAATCCGAAACGAGGAAGAGGTCCGGGTCAAAATCATTCAGAAGGTTTGGATGGATCTTCAGTCGCCGCCAAATTAGTAAATTATGTCATCTTTGAGAGTCGCCTAAAGCATCATCATAACATCATACGGAAGCCTACATCAGCTGTTGGATTGAAGTAGGACTGCCGGGACGTCAGTCTTTGAAGAGGGGAGCAATGTTACAAACCTGCAATTCGGCTTCCCAGCATAGTTTGTTCCATCATTGGAAAGAAAGTTTTACAGTCATCTGAATGGGACGGAGTCCAGGTGTGCGTCGGAGGTCCCAGAGCTTGGCGACCATTTGGCGACTTGGCGACGAATTTGGCGCCAAAATAGATAATACCGGAAACTTCGAGAATTTTCCCGATCCGTCCAGTAGGAACCGAGATACGCCTCGAACGTTCCTGATTGGTTGAGAGGCTTCTAGCCCCGCCTCCTGAGACCTATAAAAGGAAGCGGCCGCCACTGCCGAAAGAAACGACGGAGTAGTCCGAAGATGGAGCGGAAAAGCCAGTAGTCAGAGTGGACGGAGTGGTCCAAGAAGAGTAAGCGGAATCGACGGAGCGAAGTCAGTAGTCAGAGTCGGAGAAGTAGAAGACGGAGTAGTCGGAAGCGACTGAGTCAAGCTCGTGCTGAACTGAGCTGTGCGCTACTGTCTGCAGTAGATTCTGGTTGTAGGCTGCTGTGTATGCTGTTGTATGCTGCACGTCTCGGCTGAAGATAATCGTCTTCTGTGCTGTATATAGTTGTCGCTTTTGTGCTGTCCTGTGTGTCTTCGTGCAAATAAATGTCGTTGTTTTTATTCTACTTCTGCCTACTGATTGAGCGTTTTTTTTTTTGCACCATACTACTTCCACTATCCAAAGGAACCCCGGCAAAGAAATTTCGTAACAATATCTATCACATCCGGAACCAAATCAGTCAGTTGAACGTATATTAAAAATATAATTTTCACTAGCAAGTAAACTCTATTTGCTCTCTGAATTTGTGTCTACAATTATAGTTTTGTATCAAATTTGGTTTTCAATGGATTGGAGAAAAATTCGTCAAAAACACGAATTTGATTTCCGGTTTGTATTAACCACATGCAATGCAGTAATCCTTCTAAAAAACTGTCGAAAATCACACGATAAATTCAGTAAAAATACTAAATTTGCGCCAAAGATTCATATTTCATAACCGTTCCTTACGAATGTTTCTCTGATACAAGATAAGCTTTTTAAAGATACAAGCTTTTATCCAAGATCTGCAATTTTAGGTGGGAATAGGGAAAGGGATAACGGCCTTATTATAGCATAAATGATGAAGTTTTAGGAAGATGACTCCAGCTGCCTTATTTAATTTCCATATAAGATTTAATTTAAAATGTTTTTTTTTTAGACAGGGCCCTGTCTATATTGTTTACTAGTATTCTTAAGTCCAGTAATAAGATTATTAGCCTTGATGTTTATTTTTTCCTGTTGTTTTTATCCTTATTTTTAAATGTACTTAATTTTATCTATGTATGTAGTTGTTTCTACTTACTTCTGTAAGCCTTGTGCTGTACTTTGTGATGCAAAAGGATTGGCTTATTATTAAAAAAAAAATACTAAGGTTATTTTGCAAAGTTTCCATACTTTTACCTTTACTTTAAAATGACTTTTTACACTGTTATCTGAAAGATATTGTAATGTTTTCCTTGTAAATAAAAACCAACCGCCTCAAAATGTTCAAAAATGTAAATGTTCTAATTTTGGGGTAATTTCCACTTTTTATATTTCTGAAGCAAAAACATGGTTTTTAAAAATTATTAGAAAAATAGAATATTTTGAAGTTTTTATTTATTTGTAGCGTTTTAAAATATCTCTCAGGTTACACTTTCCTATGCTTACGTTCATTTTCTACGCTATTTCATAACAAATATTGCAACAATCAGTAATTAATAAATGAAAATGTTGCATGTTTCTTTTTAAAGATTCATTTGAATATAAAACAAGTATTCAAATAATACATATAATTATTAGTATAATCAAAAATATTAATTGATTATAATCGAAAGATTTTGTTCTAAATTAATGGAGTTTGCTGATATTTTTAGTTAAAAATATGTTTTTCTTGTCTATAAATATTTTAATAGATAAAATTTTATCAAAGTAGATGTTAAAAATATTAGTTATTTTTGATTTAAAATCGACATTCAATTGTTTCTTTGACGATCTATGTCTTTTTTTTTGCATGTTTTATTCATTAATTTTTTAAAGGAAAATATACAGTCTAACATTCTAGGACTTCATTTTTATTTTCAGTACATAATTAAAATTAATTGACTATACATTATTTTATTGTTTGAATTAATCACTTGATTATAAATGAAATTGGAATAAACTGAGTATCAAAATTTATATCTCGAAATAAATCATCGAAATCTCCCCGTCGTGTAAATTTTAGTTTCCAGGTATCAAAATAGATTTCCTTACATATCCTCCATGTATGGCGAATATCTGATTTCCTTCTCCTTTGGAAGTTAAGGTAGCTTTCTTTACGAATTCCCTTCCAAAATAAGTTTCGTACTGCTTTTTAAAGGGACCGAAATTCAGCTGCATTAAATTCTTTAGAAGGTTACGGTGACTTAATGGGAGTGTCAGATATTTGAAAATTCTTGACACAAAACTTAATTCTATAGAAAATTTACTATTTATGTGGGCCTTTATAAAGTTAAATATATCGTCCAGTTAATGAAGTATCAAACATCTTCGCAATGTAATAAAAAAGAAATTTGCAGAGTAGTATACCACCTCAGACAGCAGTGAGGTTTCAACCAAATAATTAATGTAGTGCTACAGTTACTTTCAGACAAGACAAGTTTAAATATCAATAAAATGCTACAAAACAAAGCGATAACTATAGTTATTTCAAAAATTCAGATTTGGAATTTAATTTAACATCTAAAGCAATTGTAACAAAAACATAATTTTTTTATTTTTTATATTGTTCTCAAGCCATGACAATTAAAAAAAATCAAATGCTAATTAATATCGTTAAATAAAATGCTGAGTAGATTTCCAATGTTGAAAATTAAATCTTGAATGTAAAAAACATTACACGAGAAATGAAACAATTGCGTCAGAAGTTTAAGATACTCTATCATGTGAATAGTTACGAATTTTGTTACGACTGTAGTTACGACTTTTGTCGCAACAAAGTGTGAGCGCTGCTAAAGTTTTGAGTGTCTATATTTATATCATCTCCTATTTATTTCACATTTGTTTTTGTGTGTGTATTAGTCACCTCTTTTTTATGAATGACTTGTTTTCCAAAAAATGCTAAAAAATAGAGCATTAATCATCTCATTATTGGCTGGAACTGAATTTTTATTTGATCGAAAAGATATTGACTCTTATCTGATTAATAAGATTACATGAGTTTAAGTATATATTTTTAATCCATATACTAGTATATTTTCTGAACGTTGTAATTAGTATTAATCATTTTCAATTACTGATATTTAAACTTATCTTATGGTTATTTTGATGATTAATGCATTAATATTATCGAGTTAGAGTGTAGGTAGTTATCCATACTTATTACATTTCAGTGAAAGATATGTCAACTCTTATATTAGTATTTTCAATATGCCTTAAAAAGTGTTTCAGTATTGCTAATGAAGAAAGATAAATGATTCATAAATCAAATAAGGAAGTAACCTAATATAAAATGCAAATAATTATTTAAAAAATAAATATAAAGAGATAATTAATAAAATTAATTGAAAGAGAGACAGTAGGCAGATAATTATGATACAGTGTTAAAATCATTATGTGAGCATTTTGTAACATGTTTCTCCTACATTTCTGCATCTAGAAAATTAAATAATAATATAAAAATAATTGAAATTAAATAATGTAAGGTATTGCACCATGATTTTCATATTATCAGTAACATTTCTTGTATGTGTTGATTTGTTTATTCATTTACAGAATTAATGTTTATCTGATTGATGAAGGACTTTTTCTATAAAATCCAGTTAGGCTTGAATATTAAAAAAAATATTATGAGTACGAATTTTTATTTCATTTCTTTGTCTCTAAGATTTGTATTTTGTGGACATATTAATAATCCATATTAGATTCTTGGTAAATATTACTTGAAATATAGTTTAATATGATTTAATATTAATGATAAATTAAGTTTTGTTTAATATATCATTTAAATAGATCATTATAAATTCAGCTATGCTTGGAACCATCTACATGTTCCTAGCTCTTTTGTTACCTTTCGTTGATCAGTCATCAGAAAGTAAAAAAATTTTTACATATTTATTTTTCCATCCATCTGTAATTTTCCTTTTTTCATCGGCCTCACACATTGACCTTTTCAGAAAATTATTTTTAGGATGTTTAAATATGAAATTCAGTCAATTTTCTCAATTGTTTATGATTTTAAATTCATTTCTGAAACAATGGTTGTACATAGGCTAAAATATGGAAATAATTATAGTATCAGGCTGTGTAACTGAATGTTGTCTCATATTCATGATTGTCACACATAACACAGTTAAATTTAATATTATCAAATGTTAATTTTTCAGTTATATAATAATGAATATATAATATTTGTAGATTCTGTTAATTTATTATTTTATTCGGCTATTAAGGTATTAGTTAACAATAACTATGAAAAAGTTAAGATGCTGTTTTTTTTATTGATTCTTATAAATGTTGATCTATCTATACTTATAATAAAGCTAAATGTGTATGTGTGTTTTGGCGCTCTACAGGCCAGACCATTCAACCAACAGCTACCAAATTTGGCACGTGTATACCTTGGAGGCCAGGAATGTGCACCTGGTGGTTATTTTTTCGTATTTTTAACTAGAATTGTATTTATTTAATAATTAAGCGAAATTTTGATGTGTTTCTGCTATAACTTCCGAAAATATTACCGCACAAAAAAGATTTTTACATGAAGTTAAAGATAAAAAATTTATCTTTTAAATGATACTAATGTTTTAATCTTAAAATTAAATTTCTATTTTTAATGAATTTTTAAATAAATACTTTAACTATGTTTTTCAATAAATTTTTTCGTAAAAATTAAAATTGAGCACATTTCGCATTCATGGGAAAAATTTCTTTTTTCAAAGTGTTGCCATCACGTTGATTAAAGCTCCAATTAAAAATAAATTAAATCTTTTTGGAAATAAAATCTGCAAAAATATAATTTTCAGCACGTGTTTGTAGAAAATAAAACAAATATGAAATATCATTTTTTTAAAAAATAAATTCAAGAAAAATTATTTTATGTTCTTTTACATTCTCTATACAAGGTGTTTATTTAGTCCCGGACCCATTTTGATGTTTAATGACTCATAAAATAATGAAGATATAAACAAACTTATGGCATTTATTGATGGAATAATTCATATATTTTCCTTTTCAGGTTTGAATGTTAGGTTCAGGTTGAATGAAACCTTTGTAAATATCGTCTGCGCGTGTGGTTAATTTCAGATAATTTCATTTTCCAGTCTAAATTTCTGTACTTTTCTAAATATCGTCTGCTTATTAATTGCATTTTTCTCTCTTTTGTTTTTGGCAACTATTGAAATGTTATGTTTACTTTTCATGTGTTTGTTCTATGTAGTACTTTTGTATGTGATGTTTTTTTCGAGCGGATATTAAGGAGAATGCATACACCACAAGAGAAAGCACAGATTTTATGGCGGTCATAGAGTTAATTTCCAATCAATTAAATCACTCACTTTTAAGAGTTAATTTCCAATCACTTAAACTGACTGATGTATAAAAATTTGAATATCACTATTCAATAAAAAAGGATAATTTTAGATTTTCCATCGATCCCTTCAAAGAAAATACGCCAATCAGGGCACAGGTTTCTCAAGTTTAATTGGAATAAGATTATGAAAATATTGAGTTTTTCTAAATTTTTAACATTTAAAATTTCATAAATAAGTTTTTACTGATCGTGGAAAATAGAAACATTCATTCATTTATTTAAAATTTGGTGTGTCCAGAATATTTCCCAGAATATGATACCTTACTGCATTAAATTTAGACTTCATAATTTTTGAAATATATTTATAGGCAGGAACAAAATATTATTATTGATTTCATTTCAATCCTTTTGAAAGCAAAACTAAAAACTGAATTTTATGCTGAATCTCAGAAATTTTTGTTGAATTATTGTTTGAGATATTACATAATATTTTGTAGTTAACATAAGACTTAAATATTTTGTAGTTAACATAAGACTTAAATACCGAGCGATTCTGTTTGCAATACTCACATTCAATAATAATAATAATTAATTAATAACATTAAAGATGTTAAATAAAATAAAATGCTTGGTTTTATTAAAAAATATCTTAATATTAATTGCAATTTCATCATTTACATTTTAAATTAAAGTTGAAGTTTTGCCGGTAATGACAACAAATTGACAAAATATATATAGTAAATTGAACAAAACGATCTAAACAACAGTTTAAGTTTGGTATGACTATCAAAATTTGAAGATTAAAAATATTTTGTTTGAGAATCCTTTAAGAGACCAGTTACTTAAATTATTTAATTGAAAATTGTAGCGAACGGTAATACTGGCGAACCGGCTGGTCGCCAAAGGCGGCTAGTTATAAATAAATTCAAGTTTTATTTTAAGTTTATGTTAAGTTTTAAGTTAAGTTATTCAAGTTATGATTTAATTTGCTTCAGACTTCTGAACCTCCCCCCCCCCCCCTTTTTTTAGATTATTATATTTTTACTATTTTTAAGATTGCTTCAAGAAATTTTTAAAAATTTAGAATTTGAGAATTATTTGCAGTGTATTTCAGCATTGCACATAATTGTTTGCCTTTGACAACATTTGCCATTCAAAAGCAGGCATCTATGGTGTCAAATGATAATACTGATGATAAAGTTATAATTATTTTTTACTTAGATCTCCAGATAAACATTAGAATTGAGAATGACAAAGAAATAATTTTTCAAATTATTTTATATTTGTTGAAAGACAGTTCTTAGTTAATCATGTTAAGAGTACTTATCCTAAAGAATGTCAGGTATGCTTATAATCTTATTCCTCAAGATCCTCTTTCGTAAATCATTTAAAATCAGTTTTATAGCAGTAATGAACACAGCATGAATCGTATTTTTGTACAGAATGTAGTAAAGCTTATGTTAGTGTATGGAATTTCAAAAAGCATCTTAATGTTGTGCATGACATTAAAAACATGAAAACTTATTCTTTAAATTCTATCACAAGTTTTTAAAATTTGTTAGAATCTGAAACTATTAGTGCTCATATTTATTTTAAAAAATCAGCTGGTAAAAAAATATCCTGTGAGAAAACATTCTATTATTATTCATGTCAATTTTTTCATCCGTCATATCAATCAAGGATTAATTCTAGGGCAGAACAAAATGGTAAACATATAAATAAAAACGGGGCAATTCCTTTCAGTGTAAGTTGTCCCATTAAGATTTGCATATGTGAACAGAAGAATTTGATATAGGTTACATATTATTCCATTCATAACTATCAAGTCGGCTACAAGAACACTAAATATCAAACCATTAAGGAAAGTTGATGCGATTTAATTAAATCTTACTTATTACTTCCCTTTCCCATTGCAAAAATTGTAAGTTTATTATGTGACGATGTAGGATGTTGAGATAATAGAAATTTTTTTCCTTAAAAGTAAGCCTTCATATCTCGTAAATCTATACAGAATTATTTAAGGCGTTTGCACAGTTCAATTCAGCCAGCCAATGATGCCATGTCTGTTTCTTGTATAGTAGAGGAATTAAGGAAAGAGCCAAACAATCCTTTTTTAATTTCAGAAGTCAAAAATAATTTGGTGCCCTGCACATTTAGATAATTTGCCAAATTATGAAAGTTCTTTTGCATTAGGTTTACACACTAAAACACCAAAGGATATGTTAGTTAAGCATTCAGAAAAAATTCTTTGTATTGATTCAACTCTTGGCACAAACTTTTGAATTTTATCTTCTTTCTCTCCATGTTCAGAATGAGTATGGTCAAGGTTATCCAGCTGCACATTTTATCACTAATGATTTAGATTACCATAACTTAATTGCTTTATTTTCAAGTTTACATTGTCTGATTCCTGATCTGAATGCAAATACTGTAATGACCGATGATGATGGTTATTCCTTTAAAGCATTTAATTCTGTATTTGGTCCAAATATAAAACATCTACTATTTTGTTTTTCGTGCTTAGAAAAGGCAGTTAACTTCAAAAGTATGCGATAAGTTTCGCCGTCAATAAATGTTACACGAGTTATTAAAAATAATGAAGGAAGTGTCTGAAATGAATTTTGAAAATAAACTTTCAATGTTAATCGACTGCACATGCGATTTCCACATGGTAATACAAACTAACAATTATTACGAATCTTTTCACAATCAGCTAAAAACAATATGTCTTTAGTGTAAGTATAATAGGCGAATAGATGATCTTGTTTCAACTCTTTTGAAAATGGAAAGGGATCGATTTTTAAAATATTCTTGTAATGTTATTAATAATATTAATACTCATTCCAAGTTCACTAAAACTGTTAAAGAGAAACATGACAGGCCTGTAAAGATTCAGAATATAGATGTCATTGAATATGACAATCATTGGGAGGTTAAATCTCAGTCAGTAAAAGGAAAGTTACATGTAGCAAGAAAAATTGCAGATGCTTGTGTTTTATTGGATCATTGCAGCTTTAAGTGTTCAAATATTAATTGTACGACATTGTGTAGTAATTTGTATCATTGCTCTTGCGAAGACTGCAGCAACTTGTGTAAGCACATACTTAAAATTCATTTAATGTCTTAGAAACCTAATATGTATACAACTGATGATTTTCGTAAATTTGATGAAGAAAATTTTTACAATTCTGATATTTCAAGTGAAAAATTAAATCCCAACATGTTATCTACCGAGTAGAGCAGATCAAAGGAGGCAGAGTTCAAAAAGTTATATACTGAA
>JAPMOR010008986.1:7085-25784 GCA_026543865.1 Argiope aurantia
GGTTTTTTTTATCACACAAGAAGAAAGTATGCAAATAGAGGCCCATAAATAATTGCGAACATGGCAAGGCAGCAAGCAACCCATTTACTAATAGTGTTTTTTTTTCATTCTCGATAAATATATCTTTCATTCTAAGCTCAAATCAGAGTTTGGTTAAAGGAGAAAACAAACAAACAAAAAAAAAAAAAAAAAAAAAAAACAAGTGTTTTCGATCAAGGAGAATTCGAAACGGTCTGCGTTTGACAGGTGGGAATCTTTTCGAAGAGATGATAAAGACCCCGAGGTCCGAAGTTCCATTTTTTTTCGGACAGCAGTGCACTCTCTCCGAGATTAGGCGCGTCTCTTTCACACGCCGAAGATAAATGGATTCGCCGCGGAAAGGGACGACGCTTTTTCCGGAAGAAGAATGGGAAAAGGATTCTAAATAAAATAAGAACTAAAATAAATGCAAGACCGGATATTAATGTAGGCATGGCCCGGGAAATTTCACTTTGAAAAGGGATACATATAAAAGTTTTCGGAGTAAAAATAAACTGAAAATTGAATGCAATGAACATAAAATAGCGTAAATAAACTATAAACTATCCAACCGGTAGTGGGATAGTTTATAGTTTAGATGCTTTGCGGCCATAAGCAATGCATATTACGAAGTCCCCTTTTTAGGCAATTTTATTTCCCAGTTCTATTCATTTAAAACTAAATCAACTAGTACATTATTTATTTTAGGTCATTTTTTTATTTCAGTAAACTTTTTTAAATGCATAAGCTTTTATTTTTTAATGATTCATTATTAGTGGCATCTACGTTTGTACGTGATTTAATTAGATGCATGGCGTTTATAAACTGCAATTACCAAGTGACTGTAAGTGACCAAGTAATGAAAAGCTGACCTATTATACTTTAGAATGGGCTTTCAATTATACAATCGGCCCCAAAAGTTGTATTTTTTGAAGCAGCTAAGCGATGAACCATTTTCTAAATCGATTTGCTGATAACCCTCCTCTCCTATCATCCACACAGTCCTATCGGGTTTCTTAGTCGGCAGCGGCGGATTTCAAACTAGGCATTTGTCTCGAGTTGCTTAACTGATGGAGGGTAGGGGTTCGATTTTTTTTTAAAAAAATATTTTTATTAGTCTAGGTGCCGAAAAATAAATTTGAAAAAGTTGCAAATACAAAAATCTATTTCATCCCATTCATTTAGCACAATATTTAGAATACGATAAATAATACGGCGCAGCAGTTAATGTACATTAAATAATAATTCCAGTCATGAGTCATAAACATGTATTTTTAAAAAGTTACCAGAATAAAAAAATTAATCTAAATGAATAATAGACACTTATTGTATTCCAATTGATGGAATTGAAACATTAAAAAAATGATTAATACACGTGATTACTAATTTCTTTGAAGTAAAACCAAAGACCGTTTCGGGACAGATACAGCAATGATTTCAATTTTTCATTTCAAAAGTCAATGCAGTTACCACAGTCAATAAGCATTACTGGGTCCATCATCTATCTGTACGACTCTTATATTGTACTGTGGCAACACTTTAGTTTACTGCGTGCAAGATGTACAATGGATTTCAAAATTAAATTGACAAAACGCATTTAGCATATGTCGTATGAATATGTTTCACAGACTCCAATATTCATCAGTATGACAACCTACTACTCAAGTACAATATGGTTAGTCGTAGAGGTTCGACTTCAGAGTAGGATAAATTTCGACGTTGTTTGCCTTGCGTTTGGATCTGCATTGAAACATTTCGATGATTATTTGCAACTTTCTCTCCCTTTCAACATAGTGTCCAAATCGATTTATCATCTAAAACCGATATTGTAGCTTTAAAAAGAAAGAAAGAAAAAAAAACAGCTTTCCGTAACTTTTTTGCTATTTTTCTAATGAAGCTGTTATCCCTCTCCCTCAACACGCACAGAAATTTCAGGACTTCGAAAAATTCGGCAAAAATGTTAGGACTTGACATTACTAGTGCTGAGATTTTTATATTCAGAATCTGGGATATGAGCATTTTGTGCATCGTAGTATCTACAATAAGAGAAAATCAAATACTGTAAATCACGTACCGAATTTCATTTGCCAAAGTTGCTGCGTTTTGTCTGTTTACACGTTTTGCAAATGTACAGACCCAAAGAAGGTCAACTCTTTGAAAGATTTGATTCAGAATTGAATAAGGATTTGCACTTTAGATACTAAAGCAGTGTACCATCTAGCTCTTTATATTTTGCAATTATCGTATTAACTTAGACAATCAGACAGATACACTTCTTGGAAATGGATTTTGTTCACAATTTGATAAAAATCTATAACGAATTATAATTATGTCTTTTCGGACTCCAAAGCCTAATATTTCATTGACATTAGAACAATTAATAGAATATGACAATTTGAGGAAATTCGCAATTTTAATGCTTAATATATTTACAGAAAAGAGCACCAGGAAAGGATAGCCAATTTCATATTTGAAATTTAATTGATGAAGTTTCAAGTGATGCAAGATTTTTATCTAGAAAACATCCAAAAGTATTTCAAACATCTGCTTATTATGAAAAAAAATATCTAGTAAAAAATTAAGATGAATGCCCTTCATCTAAAAGAGTGGCAGTTTTCACACAAAGGAAAAGGCCTATCAACCATATTGTTGAAAGTTTCATACTATTTCACTAATTCGTTTGCAGTACTTTATCAAAAAATTTTGGAAAATGAATAATAATTATTTCACTGAAAAAAATCCAGGCAGTTAAAAAAATGAAAAGAAGTTTTGTTCAAACACTTCTCGATTTTTTTTTTTTTTTTTTTTTGGTTTACAAGTTTACAAAAGAAAGGTAGTTAAGGCAAGAAGATTAAAAAAAATCTTGGAAAAAATCACAGCTATTCATCAAAGTCTCAAGACGTTCGATACAATACGAGGGGAAAAAAGGTGAAAAAACTTCGATGATTTACGAGCAATAAAATTAGATTCAGCGACGAGAACTTTAGTTCTCTAATCACCATATAATTAAAACTGTAAAAAAGACTGAAGATAAAGAAAAAGAGTGAAGTAGACTAAAAAAAGAAGGGGAAGGGGAATTGCATCTTACTTAACCTTTTTTTTTGACACAGAAATTGGCGTAAAGAAAGAAATTCACAAGGGGATCGTACAACGAAACTCTAAATGGCCCGAAATTTTAAATCCTGATAGAGAGAACAAAAGAAAACGAGAAATAAAAAACAAAAACAAAAGAAAAGAAAGAATCCTCCCCACATTCACGTCAGAAAATAAGAGACGGTGTTTCCATGACTACGTGTCCCAGGCGATTTTTCTTCCTTCCAAACTACAAGCGAGAAATGCTACTGATCTATTTCTATTTTTATTTTTTATAGCTCTTCAAATGCACCCGAGTAGCATTCACATTTGCAGTAAAAGAAAGAAAAAAAAAAGTAGAGAGCGCAATTGAATGTGATGTCCATAAACGAAAACGATACTTTCCTGGATCTTGGAGAGGGCTTTATATTTTTGATGGAGACAAAGGAAAATGCTATATTTCCAAATGCATGGACATTTCGAAAGTGTTTAGGGCCCCTGTTCGGAGGAGAAGACCTCTAAAAGCAAACTCGAAGATCAAATTTGGACTTCTCGTCGTAATACAAAGCCAACTTATCGGGATTTGTGCTACTAAAAGCTTTTTTTCGATTGTTTCTAGTGAAACTGAAGATTACCTTTCGTACTACAGAAAATAAAGGCTGTGTTTTACTTCAAACAAAAAGCAAATTTCAACATGCGTTCAAAAATAATAAATAATTTACAGTTCGTAATCTATATATAAAACGCCAACGTACGTGACGCAGAAATCGCTCTTATTATTTAAAGTCAAATGACAACAGTGAAATGTAAATAAACCGTCGCACGAATTATAGAGTGATTCTTTGAACATTTTTAGAGCTGCATTTAAAACGATGCTTCGCTTAGTTGATTAATGGAGCTGCAAAATATTATTAGAAGTGTTCGGTAGAAGATTTGCCGTGTCACTAGAAAATCCATTCAGTCAGACGATGTAAAAGAAATGATGGAATAGCTACAAAACAGAAAATTTAATCGAGCACAACAATAGGCTATTTTTGATGGAGACATCAGAGAGCGTTACTTAACAATAAGCAGATGGTAATCGCTATGACTTGCCAAAGAAAATTGATGTTTATGCGTTCCAAATCAATTATCTTACAAAACTGGCCTTTGTATAAGTTTCAGACTCAAAAAACGACCTTTTAAATGATATCCATTTCATTTCCGTACAATTTTTCTTTAATTTTAATAATATTTTTTAATTTATTTTGATCCCTATACGAACGACGTTTTTAAATGTTATGATGAAATTCGAAATCATCCATTAAAATATTCAGTCGCATGCTTTGTCAAATGTTAACCCCTTAGTAAAATTTTCACCTTCACTTTTATTTCGTAATATACATAAACTTTTTAATTAGTATTAAACTAATTCAACTGAATTCACATTTTTCAATTATATCAAACATAACAAGGTGAATTTGTTAAAAATATGCACTCCATATTAATTATTCAATAGCCTGAAAAGTCAATAATCTGGGCGAATAAATGATCCCACAGACTATATAAAAGAAATCTCATGACCTTGTTTGAGTAACATTTGTTTAATCTATAAATATGTTAAACAAAGATTATAATTGCAAACATAATTAATAATTTTACACATCTGGCAGTTTTTCAGTTTCAAAATCATGCAGGCAAGCATATATACACTAACACATTCACACACTAGCATTTTAAGCACAAAAGTTTCATTTCTTTGTTATCAAAACTGATCAAGTTTCAAAAGATTTGAATTTCGTTAAATAAATCACTGTTTATATAAAGGAAACGGAGTCTTTTGATTTGACCCTCTTATTTGAGACACCCGTTGACATGTTCTAAAATCGACTAAAATGATTATATTTAAAGCTTCGTGGCTTGGTCACGTTTAATCATAGAAGAGTGGAACTTCTTTCCGTTTAAAATTGTAATATATCAAAAATATTTTATTAAATACGATTGCATAAAAATTTTCATACTTTTTTCGACAGAGCATTTTTTTAAATTGTATCAACCTAATTTATAAAACTTTATGTTTTCCAAATTATTTTTTCTCGTCAAACTATATACATAATAGCTATTCAGAAATCAGCTATTGAGCCACGATTAGAATCGAATCTCTGCATATGTTTGAATAATAAATTACGAATTTTGAACACAGCTTCTTAAAGTGAACGCTGTCAAGATACTAAACAGCAGAATTCTTAAGTTAATAGTTTTGATTACATCAAGAGTATTGTTTTTCCACAAGGGAAATATGCACTTGTCGAAGAAAATAATAATTAAAAAATTTGAATTAAAAAGCAAGAAAAACTACCTTACAAATAGTAACAGGGAATAACGATTTTTGCACTTCTTATTCAATTGCGATTTAATCCTTAAAATTATTTCTAATGCAAATTCAAAATACAATATTCTCGCCATAATCCAGCAATCAATAGTTTTGGTGAAATGACCACATGCAAATACTAACCTTTTGCATTTATGAATTGTCTTTTTCAGATGAACAGACAGAACAATAAAAGATACATAATTCCAAAAATGTTTTTTTTTTCTGTCTAACGGAGATCTAAAACATCAATTATCATCCAATTTTTGAGGTCGAATTTTATGATGATTGTAATATTTCCTATTTGTAAACTCTTTCCATACGAAAAAGTAAAGAAATTTTTTATTCCACACTTCGATTTCATGTTATCAAAAAAAAAAAAAAAGACATTCAAAACCAAACTATAATGGTTGCCTTTTATTTTTCAAAACCGTGAAAATGTATCACACCGCTTCCATTAAATTTCACATCTTTGGGGAAAAGAATTAATCTTTTAATGTCAACTACAACACAGAAACTGATAACGCGCCAAGAAGGCGCAAAGTAAATCAAAAAGAGAAATGTCATCCACAAAAGAAGTGCAAACACAAGAGAGCTTGTACAACATATTCTGTTACAGGAGATACAGCGGAAGATGCAAGATACGAAAAAGGAAAGAGACATTTTGCTGTCCTTTTTCCCCCCTCAAGCATGTGTGGGATTAAAAGTAAACATATCTCGAGTTGTTACAGCAAACACTCGTGTTAAGCAAAACGAAAGAAAAACCAGAATCTCGCAGGTTAGAAGCCTGGTTTCAGGAAAAGCATTTCTCTCTCTCTCTCTCTCTCTATCTCTTTTTTTTTTTTTTTTTTTTTTTTTTGTTGACAGAAAAATCCATACGAGTTTTTGAACTTCGATATGGTACTTAAAAAACAGTATTAAAAAGTGGAAATTCTTTACTACAAAAAGTGCATTTCTCTCACATTGATAGAATAAGAAATCATAGTTCACCCTCTTGGAATGGCAAATAATAAAAATATATCTTCTCCAGGACACTGTAAAAAAATTATTTGTTTACATTCGATAAGGATTTTTCATAAATAGCGTCAAATTTTTATTTGTTGTGTTTGCTTTACTTTATAGTCTAGTGTTCTTTTTCTTCAACCCTATTTTTGTTTACCTAATACATCTGATTTAATATAAGTACTTTGATTGATTTACAAAATATATTTTATCCGCATTCAGTATAACTATTTCATATGTGTTCGCATGTAACATTAAGAGGTACGAGATATGAAAAAAAAATGCTTTAAACTACGCAAGAAGATTTATTTAATTCTAACTAAAAAACAATGTGTGTATAATGTAGGGGGGGGAGGGAAAAAGTTTTAAAACTAAAAAAAGAAAAAGAAAATCGTTTTGAAAAATTCCAGCAATGCTTTGATTAAAACGTAATCAGATCCAAACAAAGATAAAAGCCATTCACCCTTATCACCCCCTTCTTTAAAAGAAACATTTTTTTTTTAATTTTTTTTTCTTGATAATGCTCCTCATCGTACAGACATGAAAGCGAAACTGAAAAGTTTTCGAAACAAAAGTATCCATAGAAACATTTCCGCATCAATAACAAATGGCGCTTCATCAACGCAGAAGCGAGCGAAAAAAAAAAGGGGGGGGGGGGGAGAGTGAGAGTGAGAAGAGAAATGATCCGGCATTCCAAATTGCTACAAAGTAATAAGTATCGGCAAATTCTTCTTCCCCTTTGCATTTTGAAGAAAGACGGGGTCGTTAAAGAGGACCGAATAGAAAATGAATCCGAGAGCACCGGCCGAGAATATTTAATTACTAATTATCGTCATAAAAGACGGCTAAAGAACAAGAAAGAGATGGATCAGTAGTTTTCTTCTTTTCAGCAAGAAAATTGGATGATAATCAAAACCAGCTTTCTTTTAAAGAGAAATCAGCCCTTCTTTACAGAGAAAAAAAAATGTCTCAGAAAAGAAAGGTGATTTTTTTCCCCCGGATTTTTGTGCAAGGTGAAAAAACTCTGCAGTAAAATTAATCTTTAAAACCATGCAATTGTTTGAAACAACAAAATTGTTGCTATACTTTATATGTATATTAGTGGATGTGCCTGTCTAGATTGATTGTTATTCCATTAACAATGTCTTATTTTATATTATCAAAGATTAACTAGTAGGAGTTAAAATCTCATGCACATTGGCAGATTGCTTAGGAAATTTTTAAAAAATATAATTTGTATTGAACAATACATGAAAATATATATTAATATTAAAAAAGTAAACAGTAAACGAAATTCAGTGAGCTCTGAGAAACTTTGATTTATAGTCGCCTTCTAATAGATCAAAATAGATTCGATTGAAGTCATGCAGTTCCGATGTCAAACTGGCCGGCTCTTCAAAACCAGGTAATAGAGCAGTGTTGTGCCGTGAGAGTAAAGAGAAACCAGTCTTTCTTTACAAGGAAAAAATGTAAGAAAAGAGCCAAGTGCTGTTCTCGTCTTTAGGTTGCCTCACAAAACTATGAAATCCATATTCAGCAGCTCCCATTTAGCTTCACACTAGCAAGTTGATTAGTATGTAAAATAAAAGGAAATTTGGTAATTTGTCAAAAAAGGAAAAGAAAGCGTAAAATTCGCAGCCCTATGATTTCTAGGGCACAAGCATTTCTTTTCCAAAGGAATAAGTACGCCCATGGGAAAAGTTTCATTATTTTGGTTTAATCAGTCAACACGAATTAACTCGTGATTATTGCATATTTCCATAAATGGCTATGCAAACAATATGCTAAAAACTATAATCTGCTTCTCTCGCAAATAGAAGTCGAGTTTCTTACAAGGAAAAATGAATTCGGAAACAATGTTCTCATATTTTTTATACCTATATTCTGTATTAAAATAAAATCACTTGAACTTATCAAAGCCAGTCGTTTTGCTGTTTTTACTTGATAAGAATTTGAACCCAGGTTTCCTTCTTTTTCTCCTCCACCCCTCTTCCACTTCAAAGATACCCGGATAATTGGAGTTCGGAATATTGGGATTCTTCTGTAAACCTAAAAGCTCAAACCAAAATTACTAAGTAAAAAAAAAAAAAACCGACCTTAACCAGTTTCCATTTTTATAGGAAGGCGGAGGGCTATCATAAAGGATGCTCATAACCCTTTGCAGTGGATGTTTTCGCTGTTCATTTTTCATCACAGCGGTTCGACCTGTGGCATTTAAACACATTCAGATGATTCGACGGCCGGGGCAGGGCGTCTCGATTATTAGAAGGTTTTCGTACCAAGATGATAAAAGCACCATGCAGTGTCCCTTTGAGGCCTTTCTCTCTTTTTTTTAGTGGGAGTATAGACAACCTTTGATATTATGCTAATGAATTAATTTCCTCGATCATAACAAGAATAGGCGATGTAAAATTGAATCCATGACAAAAGACAGCATCAAGTTCTTGACATGGCATGACAGTAGAAATATGCTTTCATCTACTTACCCGGCTGGAACATAAACCGTAATCAGTTGCAGATTAAGACATTTATTGGGCCCAGGCAGCACACAGTATGAAACCCATTTTTTTTTTCCATAACTGATCAATTTAGTTTCATACTTCAACGTTATTTTAAATGTAATCAATGTGTTAATTATTTAATTTATTTTATTTTTCTATTTTAGTAACTCCGTGAAAGTATGTATGTTTTTATTTATTTTTTATTATATGTTATGGAAATAAATGTTTAAATTAATAAGGTTCTAGAAAGATTGAAAATAATTATTAATTAATGATTCTCTTATTTAAATTAAAACCGTTTCATTATTACAATAGATTGTAAAGAAATAAACTTCAAACAAATATAACATCCAAAATTATTGTTCTACAAAACTTGTCAAACAGGAATATAACATAACCAATTAAATACAATATCTATAATCCAATTGCAATTTTAATATTTCGTAATTCATAAACGTATTTTTTCACACATTAATTTGCCAAAGTCTAATAAAATGTTTTAAGTGGCTTAAAAATTGAAGATTTTCTCATTAATAATCTAAATATTCTTTTTTTTTTAATGATTGAAGAAATATTGTTCGTAACAAGAATTTAACTGACAAGTGTTACTCCACTTTCTCTTAGTGGATTAAATGTCGGTGCTTTGTATCCTTTTAATTAAGAGTTAACTTTTTAAAATTGTCGGTTTCCACAGCTGGTTTCGAAGGAGCCCTTCTTGTAAGAACACTGAATTCAGCAATGGAATTGAGACCTATGTTTCTGCAATCCGTGACATCCGTTTACATGGAATTGAAACCTATGTATGTCAATCTATCTGCGCACCAATGAGTGCGCAGACTCTGTTCGTGCTGAATCCATTTAAGTGTAATACAATGCAGGTATGGGCTCTGAACACTAGATCAGGAATCATCCTAGTTAACCGTTCAAAATTATACACTCCTCCAAAATAATCCTTGTGAGGGGGAAAAAAAGACACTATTATGGAAAGAGGAAAAGACTATGCGATACAAAATCTAGTTACCGTTCTTTTATTTAATTAGCTGAAGACAAAAGAAAAGTACAGATGCTCCAAGAGAATCTAAATCGGAATTCTTATTATTTCTTAAACTCCATTTCTGCAAAAGCGATGAAAGAGACCTTCCTCCTTAACAATGAGAAGAATAGAAGCTGACAAAGCCACAGCACAAACATATCAAGGAAGAAACCTTTCTTCTGGTCTTGCTCAATCTGCCTCTTATGTTTTGTGAAAGAGGGAAACAGACAACACAAAGAGGTAGAGAGGGACATAAAAAGAGAAGTCTACCATTTCAGGATAAAAAAAATACCAGAAGTGAGATAATAAGCTTTGAATCTGGAGTTTATAATACAATTAAATTTGATTTGAAGAAATGGATAGATCTAAGGAATTGAGATAGAATCAATTGAAGAATGAGTTTTTATATAAATAAGGATTATTATGACGGGACCTGTTTTCTTTTATCCGTAAAGGATGTCAAAATATTTCATATGGAAAGGAATAGGGTCTAAAACCTTTTTGCTTATTCCATAAATTTAGGATTACATTTCGGAAGGAAATAAAACGATTATTTGGAAAACGCGTTTTGTTTGGTGATCAATGGCAGAAATTCGTAGATGTAAAATATTTATCACGGATATTTAAAAACTACTATATTGCATTGCTTTTTAACACAATAACCATTCAAATGGAGGGATTAGTGAAAGAATTTCAAGCCTTATAAAACTCTATTTTAAAGAATTAGCCGCCAGGTGATGCAGCTACCTCATAACAATATCCCGGTTTTCATCATAATCGAAGCGATATCATGCAAGATACTGTTTCAGGTGCCTGGTCGCATGATGCAAATCCTGAACTACAAACGGACGATAAAAAAATATCCAGACTGAAGTGTATAAAACTTCTTAGAGGCATCTGTGAAAGTGAAGATTATTGTGAACTTTGCATGCATAGAAACTTGTCTTGGAAGATCTATATATGCAGCTTGCGATAAATTCTATCAAGCATTTCACATCTGGCAGGAATATTTGTTTCGACCCTTTTCAGTTCATAGAGCAGACAAGTTAACTGTAACGCAGTTTTCTCTCACACAGCGAATTGCATATAACACTACAAGTATAATATTGCGATTCCTACTTATTTCTCGAGCAAGAACAATTTTAATTTACAAATGACCCTTGTATATTGTACAAAATTTCATAGAATTCTTCATAAAATTTCAACTTTTTCATTATATTTGGAATTCTGACGAATGGCATTAAATTTGAAAATTATTACGAAGTTTTATTCAAATTAGTTTAAGGTTGAAGAGGGACATTCAAAAATCATACAGTTGGTAGAGAGAATGTATATTAAAATGCAAGTTTATTGTTTTCCAAGCGTATTTGTTGCACTTAAACATTCTGCTATCAAAATTTAGAGGTCACACCAGCTCAGATTCGTCTTCATCCATAACAACGAAGTCCATCACAAAATAACTATCGTTTCGTTTGCAAAAGAAAGATATTAATTCAATGAAAGTAATTACAATTACTTTGACACTAAAGATATTAACTATTACTAAATATATCATTAAAATTGAGTACAAGAATGATGCAATACACCTTCCTGTCTCACAAAGTCCAAAAATGAAAAAAATAGATTTAAATCAGCGAGAGTGGTTTCCCCACACTTTCTGATATACTCTCTATTAAAGATGAATTTGTGTTTTAGACGTCTTTTCCCCAACCGATTGGAACAAAAGTTGACACAGAACTACAATTGCAATCAAAATCGCAAACCAAATTTGATATATTTAAGTTATCGCGCTTACATGCTTCTGAAAGTATATACCGACAGACGTTCAACTGCTTATTGGATTTGACTCAAGATTTCATTGTTGTCTACACTAATGTTGTTAAATCTGTAAACAGAATTTTATCCATCTAGCTCTTCGTTTTGTAATCGTATTTACATTCGAGCAGCCGGACAAACAGATTGGCTCAAAATTGGATAGAAATCTACAAATGTGATGTGAAGACCATTTACCAAATGTCATCTACTTAGTTTAAAGCCTTTTTTTTTTTAGTTATCTTTGTCAGAGGCATAATGTCTAAAATGTGTTTTTCGAACTCATGGAGGGCTGTAAAGTAAAGATTCGTCAAAATCTCGTTCGAATTTTTTTGCAATACTTCTTTATACTTTGTATACGAGAAAGTAAAAATAAGAGCAGAAAGCGTCGCTATATTTTTCGTTATTTAAAACTAGTAGAATCCGCATGGCATTATGATATGATGAATGTCGACGTAATCAAAATTATAATAACGCAAAAAATGAAATAAAAGGGATACCACACATTATGCAAATTCATGTTTTCTTCGTGATAACGATATGGCTTGATGAAATACAGACGACAGAAATCGAAACAAACAATTGAAAATAAAAACTTATTCATTTCCTTATCTCTCTATTTAACACGTTTTCTGTAAACAAAGTTATTAGAACTTATATGATTCTGAATCCTATTTTGGTTCCTTGGTCTTTTCGATGCCGTACCGATGTTTTCTCGCTGCCGAAATTAAAAAATACAGTAAGAACAAATACATACTTAAAACCTATCATCAAATCAAAATATGAAACAAAAATATTTCTACGTTAAATTTTACAATGAGGGTTTCTTGATGCGTTGAACTGTCATTGCGATTATCTTTGTACCACATTTCATACATGGAAGTGCAATAGATTTGTATAGACAGGGTAGACAAGTACGCATACACAAACTCTTCCTTTTACAAGTACGAATGAATTTTTAGTCTGAGTCGAGAAAATTCAAGTTTGTTCCAAATTTTTCAGATAGGCATAGTGCTACTCCTTATCTTTGGTGAGCAATTACATTTAAATGTGGTGAAACAACTCTGATTTTTTACAATTTAAGATACTGAATCTTTTCAGTTATTTATTTAAATTGCTGGGTGACAATTAATTCATACATCGAATTAGAAGAATGATTTTCCAGGATATCTAAATCTTCCCTTACTGCTCTTTCCAACAAAATTTCGTTTTACTGGTGCACTCTTTATCCTAATAATTGTAGTTTTAAAAAAAAATGTCAAGTAGCCAAATGTCAGAAGAAAAAAACATGTAAACATCCTTTTTTTTATGCATTATTATTTTTTTAAAGAAAGACATATAAAAATTTATATCTTTCGGGCAACATTTCAGAGTCAGGAAAATACTGGAAACTTTTAGCTATGAAACATGTGTCATTTAACTAATTCTGCCTCATTTTTACTAAAAAAAATTTTGAAAATATGTAAGTTATGTAATATAACTTAATGCACATTATATAGGAGGATATAAAAAATACTCTCTTTCTTCCTTGAGTGTGTATCTTTCCATTGCTTTGTCTAACTAAACAGTTGTTTTATTCAAATATTCCTGTTAAACATTTGTAATATTCCAGAACATTTCCACACATGAGCAATTGTTCTGAATACAGATAAGAGACAAACACACATAGCATCTACATATACATAAGGGTTGAAGGTCCCCTGAAAGAAAGACGAGGGGAGGGAGGCAGAGACGCGAGCAGTAGGCTAGGTTACCATTGTGTCACCCTCGGCATGTGTCACATGCATACAAGGGCACGCTGAGTCATGGCAAAGTTTCCATGGAAACGATGCTGTTGCCCGTGAAATACTTCCAGAGGCAATTGTGCAAACGATGTCGTAATTCCCAAGTTCCCTACCCTCAGAAGGACCCTTTCAGAACGTGCATATTGTCAACTACTGTCACCTGCATCGGAATGCAGTGGAGAATGAAACCGTTTCGCTTTCGCAAGGTAAAGCTATCGTTTATGTGTTTGTGCAGTCAACCGTTGGATAAGAAGTTTAGGGCTGTGAAAAGATAAAATCGTTTCATTTTTCGGTAAACAACAGTTAAATAATCTTAACTCTTTTGTAGTGAAAGTAAACATGACGCAAATTGAAAGCAAATACCATGGATACATTGGGATTTAAACTGATTGAATAGTCGAAACTTTCACAATCTATAAATATAATATGACAGACGCTTTTGGCGACCAACTTACTCGCCAAGATTACTGACTTTAAGTTATTAAACGATTAATATAATATACATTTTTAAAATTTCAGTTTTATTTTACACAACTTAAAAATATGATATTAACTGAATAATTCTGCAACAAATTAATGTGGATGTAAATTAAAAGTGCATATACTATGAAACATAAGCGGAAATGAAAATCCCATTTCGGAATTAATGATATAAAAGGTTTTTTTAATCTTAACATTGGCTAAAGCACGCGACTGATTATTTTGATGGATGGGTTTGAATTTAATAACACTAAAAACATTGTCATATTGTAAAATAAATTTGAAGAATTTATTAAAAGAAAAAAATTGTACAAAAGTGAATTCAGTATCATTAAAGAGGTAATTTTTTGACTTTTAAGATAATGCAAGAATTTTTTGAAAAATTAATAGTTTTGGAAGTCATCTATTTCGATTAGGTAAGTCATAGAGAGTATCCACAGTGATGATTGAGCCTGTTTTCCCTCTTGATTATCAACATAGATAATATAATAATTTTATTTAAATAGCGAAGTATCAAATTAAGTGTAACTGTAAAAACGCCGAATAAAGCAGGCTGCTGAAACTTTCATACATCGGTATGTTTATATGTATATTACTACCACTCCGTAATCTATACTTATATAAAGCTCAATGTGTGTGTATGTGTTGGCGCTCTACAGGCCAGACCGTTTGAACTGCAGCTACCAAATTTGGTACATGTATACCTTGAAGGTCGGGATTGTGCAGCTGCGGTCCCTTTTTTGAATTTTTAATTAGAATTTTAATTATTAATTAAAAATTAACTTTCCCACCAAAAAAATCTTTTTATTTTCGCCACCGCCAAATGAGTAAGGCTTCAGTTTTTTTCCCCATTCTAATGAGGCTAGGCTTAAGATTTTTCGGCTGATTATTTCAAACGATTCTGTTTATTTTCTTAATGTCTGATGCATTTAAAATTAAACATTGTTAATGAATCGATTTTTCAGATTCATTCTGAAGTACTTTTGAATTAAAATAAAACAGAATAAAGGAAATTAAAAATTTCTAATCAGCATAGCGTTGCCCCAACTGCCGTAGAAAAATTCAAGCATTTGCATTACCGTAACTGGCGTAGAAAATTCACGCATGCCCATTGTGTTTTGATTGTTGATAACCATTATCAACGGATGCGAACTTGATTAAAATTATTTTTAGGTTAGTTGCATGCTTTTGTAATTAAATAGTATTTATGTTAGTTATATATTCTGTATATCCTTATAGTTTTAAGTACATCGTTTTTTAACTAGTTTTTTTAAAACCTGTTTTCAACCGATTATTTTAAACGATTCGTTTTATTTTCTTATTGTTTGATGCATTTAAAATTAACCATTGTTAATTAATCGATCTGGTCATGATGAATCTGAGAAAATTTTGTTTACAAATTCTTGACATATTACATAAATTAAGAAAGATATTCTTTAGTGCCCATAAAGTTTAAACGCTCAGTGACTGTTTTCAGTAATCATATTACAAAAAAATACTTTGTTTCAGTAAAAACTATTATTATATTAATTGCAGATTAATCCTTTCCACTTTAATTTAAAGTATAAATTGTACGGGAGCTAACAGAAAATTAGAGAAATACATATTACGTTATGACTGAAGGCCTTTATAATATTATGAGTGAATTATATGACTATCAAAATTTGAAGTTTTAAAATATTTTGATGAAGAAGCTATTAAAGTAGGAATTGCATAAAATATTTAATTATTAAAATTTTAACGAACATCAAGATTGGCGAACCGGCTGGTCGCCAAAGGCGGCTAGTAAGTAATAAGAGAGATTTCTGTGCCATGTACGTTAGCGTTTTATATATACAGAAAGGCGAAATTTTTCTTATTACTCATTGTCAAATGGTACAGTCAAACGTAAACAAATTGCTATACGAACTTTCAAACTGCTCCATTAACTATTTTCACAGCTACACTAAATTTTACTAATTAATAGAATTGTAAAATATTATTAGAAATGTTACGAAGAGGGGTCGATACATCATCAAAAACTCCATTCAGTCAGAAAAAAGATGTAAATAAAATAAAAAAGAATTCGATACCAAACAGAAAATTTAATCGAGCCCAAAAATAGGCCTACCCTGATTCCAGATGGGTAATCGCTATGACATTAGCTAAGGAAATTACTAACCATAACTTCCAAAACTATTATTTTCTTTAAAGGGTTTTTGTATTGCAACTAAAAAATTACCTTTTTAATGACACCAATATAATTTGTTCTTTCATAAATTTAATTTAATTAACTTTATTTTTAATAAATTGAATTAATTAAATTTCTTAATCCGTAATGTTGTGAGGAAAATTCAAATTTATCCGTCAGAACACTCAATCGTTTATTTTTGCTAAAGTTAAAATTAAGGTAAAATATTTATTTTCTTTGAACAGTAATTTCTTTTAACAGTAACAGGAATTTCACTTCCGTTCTGTTTCACAGTAATTTCACAGCTCATTAATTTACGTGTATTTTTTTTATTGACTCAATTAAATTCATGTTTTTCAACCTTACGAAACACCAAAATGAAATAAAAAAATTTCATTCCGTATTAGTAATTTAACATCTTAAAAACTCAATAGCCTGAACGAACAAGATGGTCGCCAAAGGCGGCTTTTTTTTTACAGCTTTTATTAAATAGAAAGTATTGAAGTTTCCGTGAAATAGGGTCTCCGACTTACATTTCTCCGGTTAAAAAAATTTAAATGCTCGGATACCGAACACGTCACAAGTAAGTAAAAGAAGAAACGACGTGGTGGGTTAAGATCTGTAGAACATTTATTAGTTGGGTGAATAGACGGGAAATATATAAAAATTAAAAGATTGATGGACAGATGACGTTAGGATATCACAACAATGAACAGTGAACGCGGCAGACGAAGAAATAGAAGGCTAGAAATCAAATGTAGGAATTTCGATAAATGTATGAACACTATAATTCATGTATGAAAAAAATTCTGACAACTACATAAAAGCATTTTTATGTATTTTACAGCTGGTTTCTGTTTTCAAAATTTTCATAAGAGCTTTCCTGAAACTTTTACCTAAAAAATAATATTATAATCTATAACAAGTGTGGGCTTTTATGAATTTAATATACAATATATAAATAAACGAAATAAGAAATCACACTTTTGGGTTTTTAATTTTTATGTAGTTTAGTTATATCAAAGATTCATTCATTTATTTTCAAAATGTTCTTATAATTTTCGAACGTATAATTTTCGGATTACATTTGTTAAACGAACAATTTCTCCAATACAAGTTGCATTTGAAATTAAAAAAATCATTTGGAAGTTTCGTTTATTGATTTTTTTTTTATTGCAACGCTTACAGCTCATGGATGGGATGATATTTTTAATCGATTTTGTAAAATGTGATAATGCCACAGTGTATTATAATCTCAGAAAATGGATATGGATTAAATAAGAGAAGTTTTCTAAAAAAAATAATAATAATGAAATAAATTTTTTAATCAAAGATTTGAAACCTAACGATAATTCAAATTATCACACAATATACATATCTTAAAAACATTCCCATGAATGCGAAATACATTAATACCGTCTGCGCATAAATTTAACATTTACGCAAACAGAAAATACGCACGAAAAATAAGTATTAACCCTTTGACTCGGATGGTGTCTATCATTTACCATTCAAGACAGTGCATTCTTTTGAGGTTTTGTTTTGCTTTTTTAAAAATACATAAAGAATGGTAAAAAAAATGTAGATTAATTTTTCGGTAAAATTCAACTTAAAATTTTAATAAATATATATATATATATTTCATAGCAATAAGCAAGTCCTGGAGTTAGCTGAATAATTTTGCATCGAATTACTTTTCCGAGTGCTGAGGGTTATCACATATATGCACCTTAACTCATTCTTTTTACAGAATGCCCAAAGAATTCTTAAATCCTTCAGAATTTTCGAGCAATAACCAATTCATTTCCAACACCCCACGGTTCATATGAAAACACCCCTTCCTCTCCTCTCCTCTCTCCTTATCTACCGCAAATGGAGCCCCATCAATTCCAGGGGCGCATTTACTCCCTTTCGCAGCTTCTGGAAGCCCCACGTAGTTTTGATTAATTTCAGGGAGTATGCAGGAGCGTCAGCCCTTTGAATTCGACGACAGGCATCGCAGAGTGAGTGGGCGGGGCAGAATAAGTCGGTCTCAAAGGTAGGGAGGTGCCTTCCTGAAAACCTTCCACAATGAAGTCGTCGTCTGTGAATCCACAATCAAAGAGTTAATTTAAAATACAAGACTTAAAAGCGCTGCGTGTATTCAGCGACGGTGTGATCAATTATTTAGTTCCACAGAACAGATACTAGGGGCAGGTCTTTCTCGATAAAGAAAATAAAAAATAACTTTGGGAGCAAGTGAGTTGGGAATGAGAGAAATATTAGATACGCATTTTTTGTAATAGTGAATACTTTAGTAATCATCGATATATTTCACTATAAACGCATTCACCCTTAAAATTAATTCATAAATATAATCAAGCTGCTGTCATCATTTTTCCTCCTTACATGTATCTGGGAAATTTTTTTTATCAAAGTAATATATTATTCAACGAAAATACACAAATGAATTTAATATAGATATACATGTAAAAAAT
>JAPMOR010008989.1:0-24908 GCA_026543865.1 Argiope aurantia
AAAAGCTGCTTTTTGGAATTTTAAGCTTGTGTCAAAATGGATTTCTTGCAATTTTATGCTTCTAAATTATTGTTGAAGATTTTTAACATTTGATCTATTTTTATTAAAAATATAGTTAAATTTCATAAATTTTATCTTAATGAGCACCTAATAATCGAGAAGAAGTTATCTGCCATATCTGGTTGCTCAAATTTCAGGCAGTATCCAGCAAATGTTTAAACGAGCAATTTTTGTATATATATATAAAAATTAATTTATTTCATGTATCTCAGAAACGGCTCTAACGAATTGGATCACATTTTATATTTATTTAAGGTTTTGCGTTTTATGTCTATAGGTATCTTTTCTGAAAAACGTGATTTTACACTCACTCACGCACGCACGCACACACAAAAAAACTTTTTTTTTTTTTTATAATTATCTATTAGAATAAGTATATTCAACTTCCGCTTCAGTGTTGGCAGTGCAGTGTAGAGGTCAGAACAGCATGAATGGCGCATGTGTTGGGAATCTTCGGTTCGAATCTCCGCTTTTTGCCTTATTTTTGTATTATTTATATTAAAAATATAGTTAATTATATTTTTAATATAAATAACTGCAATTTGCCTTACATATAATTTTGTTTTATTATTTTATGTATTAATATTTAATATTTTTGCTTTTAGAGTTTATCTATATACATGTCTTTCCTGAAAAACACACACACACACATGAAAAATACACATTTTTTATAACTAATATTAGATTTTTATAACTATTAGTCTTTTTAACTATTCTCTTGCTGACAATATCATACAACTAACTATTCTCTTGCTGACAATATCTCGAACCTGATTTCATCATGGTAAAACTGAGTGTAACTTCAAAAATATAAGTAATGATAGAGAGATAAACTGTAAAGTGAATATTGTAGTATAGTGGATTGTTTCAAATAATGTATTAAACTAAGTGCAAATATGATTTTTATTTATTTAAATGACCAGTTAATATGTAGGTAATATTGAAAGATATTCCTATATAATCATTATGTGACTCGCATCTAAATATTTTCACAAAAAAAAAAAAGAAAGAAAGAAACACGCACGTACACACACACACACACGGCGCGCGCGCGCGGGCTTTTACAAAACAGTGAAGCTCGGTTTTCCAGATACTAAATATTATTATATTGAAAGCACTTGCATAAGATTCGGCCATAGTTAGCTTCTGAAAAACACCTAGAATGCTGCTAAATCAAGTATTGAAGGATTTTACTGCTGTGAAAAAAAAAAAGTGCCATTACCATCAGAACAAATTCGGTTCTTTTAAATATTCAAAGCCTTTTCTACTTGCCTACTCCACGAACGGGCTTCGACGAGCAAATTGCAGATATTCGATAATATTTTTTACACAAATATTTATGAAAACCCAAATTAGCACAAATTATCTGAATCTCTATCTCAACTAATAATAAAGAAGTATGTGTGTTTATCTGTGTAGTCTGGGCGTACTACACCGTTTCATATAATGCTACGAAGTGTTTGCACCAATATATTTTGGGTGAATAGAAAAGTGACTGTAGATACAACTTCAAGTCTCATACCAAGAAAGACTAAAGAAAAACACAAGCACCGTAGTCTCCTATCATACATTTCAATCAAACAGAGATTCTCTTCATTCCCATTGACCAAATTATTTTCCATCTGATTTTTTTTAACTGCATCCTGATCTCCTATATCATAAAAATAAGTGAAAACAGAATATATGTATATTTTCACACATTTTATCTCTCAGCATGTTATTATTTCAAATTATATTTCAAAATTGAAAAATTTTGTAAACGGTTTTATCTTAATATAATTTCTTATATGCTTGTAAATTCTGTAAATAGTTATTTTTGTTTCGTTTTTTCTACTGTAAATATTTTGTTACTTGAATAAAATTCTCGTAACATGCCCACCAAGCAGTTCAGTGAACAGATTGTTCACGAATACGGGGGGTATCAGACAGCGTTCTGTTCTGTCGATACGACTTATTTTTAAATTTTAAGTAATTAAATATTAATAAAAATTTTGCAGTTTTTTTTTCTTAATATTTTCGAAACTGTCATGGTACATAAACAAATTTTTAGCCATTTCAATTTTTTTAAATTGCCTTTTTAATGACAGTAGTTAATCTGTCATGCAATTTTTTTCTTGTATTTTGAAGTTAAAAAAATATTTTATGTATAATATTTAATCGCTTGATTTTCTTTTATTGATGAAACCTGAGGAAAGAAGAATTTATTTATTATCTACTCAGTTTATATGGGAATCGGACAATGAAAGTTCATATATCAAAATACAACGTGCAATTAGAAGATTGATTGTATGAACAACTACGTTTTTAATGACACTAGGATATCATGAGACTTGATGCTATTAGAAAAGGTCATGCAGACAATAAGCTAAATCGGCATAAAGTTATTTTACGGCTCTAATATCTGTCACATTTGATGTTTAAAATATTTTGTTGATGGAGTCATGAACTATAAGAGATTTGATTTAAATTAAATACAACTAATGTCTTCGATGTCTGTCTGCTAAAAATGTCTGCTAAAAATGACCGACTGTCTGCTAAAAATGATGATTAAGAATGAACATAAGACTGACATGATATCCGTTAAAGATCGCTTAGCTAAAAATTTCTTAATGTTGAAAATTGTTAATGCATTCCAAAAGTTAAAAATTTTCAAAAGTCTTATAGTTGATGAGCACAATTCAAGCATTTAAACTTATTTTTATTTCTTTTGGCGAATTACAAATTAGCAGCGTATATTCCATATTCTGATTGATTATTTATCGAGTAGAAAATTTAACTTGAGGATATATTAGTGGAAAAGAAGAGTGACGCAGACCCAGGAACGGATTGCCAAATGGGCAAAATAGGCAATTATCTGGGGGCTTTCAGATTTGGAAGATGGAAACATTCGATTTTTACTGTCGTATTTTCTGAATGATTTAATTTTGTGCTTTCATTAGATTTACCAGGACTAATCTCATTCAAATTAAAATCAAGAATTGTTTATCTCTTAGAATTTAGATATTTTAGAATCTTAGAAATTTTTTTTATATGTTTTATATTCTCAAAATCACGCATATTGGTATATTCAAGTTTTTTTTAAAGATTTTTTATTATAATTTCGATTTGGCCGATTGACTTCCAATTGAAAAGATTCAGCAAACTTTCTTTCAGAATATTTAAATTTTGCATAAACAATTTTGAATTTCCTTCAAATTTTATTTAAAATTGCTTTTTAATTCTGTGTGTGAGATATTGAAATGTACTATGTTAAAGGTGAGTCGCGATTAAATGTTCTGTTAATATGTGTTACTTAGCGTATATTTGTTATTTAAAAGTTTCTTTTATAAAGAATAAATTAAAATTAATTACAAAAATATCTTGAGCATTGGAGATGGAAATAGGACTTTCGAAACTTAAAGCGCAATCCTTTTCTGGATTGACCCAACGTCAAGAATGCAAAAATTTTTCAAACTAAATTTATTTTTTTGTCATTATAGCAATATTGAATTAACTAGTTATAATGCCATTGAGCAATATTCTACAAAATACGGAAAATGTCATCATTTTTGAATTCCTCAAAAGAATTTTTAAAAAATTCTGCATTCTCACATTTATTGTTTTTAAGGTATTCGAAGGTTCGTAGGGGATTATTCAAAAAAATATTTTAATGTTTATATAATGTTTTTTATTAATATAAGGATAAAATGATGATTAAAAGTAAAGTGATTTATATATATATATATATATATATATATATATCTCAATTTTTTTTCAATTTTTTTTTTTTTGCAAATTCTTGCATTTATTTATAAAACTAGGATTGTTCTAGAAAAAAAAATTCTTACAGTTTTTCATTGCTCTTTGTAACATTACATGTGTAACACATCTTAGAGTATAACTAACTATTATCTAAGAAACATATTCAAAAATAAAATGTTTGTGCGTAATATATGAAATTATCTATAAAATTTTGAAATTTTTTCAACAATGTGTACACTAAACAATCATAAATCCTCTTTTAGAGCATTCAACATCAAATTCGTAGTTCATTACATTTTGCATAACATAATGAGCACTAAATATAAATTTCATTAAGATATCACGAATATGTTTTTGAGATATGTCGATACTCGTACAATAGAATTATGAAAATCTCGTTCTTTAGAAAAATCATTTAACGTTTTTAAATGATTATAAATAAACATCACTTATGTGTAAACAATTTACATTACTTGGCTTTTAACTGACATAGAGACAAAAGAAAGATATCACTGGAAACAGAAACGTAACTATTTTTCGAAACTGAAAATAAATAAATAAAAAACAAATAAATAAAAATGCTAGTTTCTATCCAAATTCATGTTTTTAACTAGTCGGATATCTTAATTACTTGATTTATGTAAAAAAAAAAAAAAAAATCTGCGTTTACCCTATATATGCTATAGCAAACGATTTAATTATTTTTAATGCAATGAAAATCGATTAATTTGTTGCAGACGATTTTTATATTTATTTGCTAAATTATTTCAGAATTCAAACTTGCTGATAGAAAAAAAAAAAAAAAACAGCCGAAAAGTGTGTAATTATTGAATAAAATAACCAAATAAATGTTTAAAAAAGGAAATAGGATATTTTCTTTTTTCTAAAATTAACATAAATGTTAATGATTTTTTAGATAATATTTAACATGATCTTAATTTTGTTCTAAATATCTAAAGTATTTTGAGATTTTTTGATTAAAAATGCTTTTTATATATTTGAAATGTGAGGATTAATTTGCTGGCATCCTTTTTATCGTTTACGAAGCTAAAAATCCGTGATATTTTTTTGCAGCTTAAAGACCCATGCCCTACTTTACTGCTTGTTGTTGGGCTAAAACTGAGAAAGTATCGATCCTTCTCGAGGGTCAATCACCTAAGGCCTTTAGGCGTTGACTTACCTTGACTCTTGTTGCTTTGCAAGAATAAATGATGGTATTTCTATGGCCACCTGTGCCGAAACACAACATTATCATTCGCAATACTTTTGCCATTTTTCATGGCAAAAGTTGTGTGAAAATGTGATGTAAATGGCATTTAAAAGTTTCTCGATAAACTGCATTTAATTTTTTTTTATCATTGAAAATATATGTAGCAAGATAACTCTTATTATACCAAATGCAAAATAAGTGGCTCATAAAAGAGGCACAAAAAAATGGATTCTTGCTTTTAGCTACAAATAATATAAACCAGTAGATAAATAGAGACCCTGTAATTAAAAGAGTTATTTTAAGGAAACACTTGCAAAGGCTCTCAGATTAATAAGGAAGAATTCTTTTAAAAGAAATGGCCCAATTCCGCCTATTAAGATGTTTAAATTCTTTCGATACCTAACCCTTATCGGACACTAGATTTTTATAAATGGTACAACTTCCAAAGCACTCTTGCCACCTGAAAGGTGACTTACGATTGTTAAAGGTTAATGATAATAGCTTTATTTCTGTAATTCATTCTGTAATAAAATATTTCTTATTAGAAAGTTTTTTTATATGACTATTTTTATTTATTTCTTTATATATATTAAGATGTACATCTTCATTTTAGAAGAAATGATATACTTTTATGATGTATAAGGAATTATTAAAAGTAGCAGTTTAGACTTGGAGACGACTGCATGACATCCTGATAATTATTTTTTCCAGAAGACATTTGAACAAAAAAAAAATATTGAGAATATAAATGAAAGCAATTTCAATGAATGCAATAAAAGTAATTTTTTTTTTCTTTTACTGGGGTGTTACATTTTTTTACAACAATTTTTATACAATAATTTTTACAATAATAAACATTTTGGATTCCTGAATTTTTTTAAAAATTTGCTACGTTCTACTCGTATGGAATCAAAAATTAATTAAAATAACTGATTAATTGACGAATATGGAAACAATGTGTTGTCATCGATAATATACAAGTGCACAAAATTTCAAAACTTTAACAAAAAACACGAGTGAAAAACAGATTATAAAATTCAGTCTTTATTAACATAGATCATAAAAATGTCTAATATGAAAGAAGCACAATTTTGATAAACTAGAAATATTTTCTGCTTGACTTTGTATTTCATTTATGCAATACAGAATCTTTTGAGTTCAACTTCGTAATATAATGAAGCGGATCCTTTGCTATGGATCGACTGATTCCAAAATTTGATAGAGATTTATAATCTTGATGTCAAAATAATATACTGAATTTATAGATTTAGTTTATTGATTTTTTTATGTGTTATATCTGTCAAAACACGAATAGAAAGAACCACGGATGTAATGTAGGAGTGAAGGTTGAGTGTGGTGAGACACCCCATCCGCCCAGATTTTCTCCTAAATCGACATATTTTGGTCATTATTCGGCGATATTTAAAGGAATAATCGAATATGATATTTTATTCTGCATATCAACGACATGTGAATAAATGCGTTGTAAAAAAAAGAGAGAGAGAGAGAGAGAGACTGTGAAACTTTACTTTTCAAGTCGATATTTTTGCAAAATATGTACTGAAATTTTCTTGAAGCAGTTTGGTTATTGAAATAAAAACTTGTTGCATCTGCAAAAGCGGCAAAACATCTTTGCTATGCGGAGAAAATACCTAGTCTGCTACGTATGAAATAATATTACTATTTTAAATATGTATCAATTCTCTAGTATCGGGTCCTATAACAGTCACATAAATAAGGCAAGTAGTCGGCAAAAAGAAGTTGAAAATCAAATGAACAACAATCACATGAAAAAGAGTATTCTTAACGAGGAAAGAATACTCTTTTATAAAGGTGTTATTCTAGAGAACGCCTTGCGTGGCATTGGCGTACAATACTTAGGAAATATTTTTTGGCGTGAATTTACCATTTTTACGGAATCTAGCGTATCCTTAACGAGTTTTTAGCAATTAATCCCCACATGCAGTTAATGTATTCGAAAATTGAATTTCTGTTTTAGGCGCGTTTTCCCCAACCGATAAAAACAAAAATTTGGCACAGAACAACAATTGTAATCGCAAAATCCTATACCAAAAATCTTATACAAAATCCTATACCAATAAAGTCATTGCGGTAAAATAGTAATAAAGTTTACAGGTTTCTAAAATTATAGATCAACAGACAATCAAACCTATGTTTGATTTGGCTCACACTACAGATGTAAAATCCGCGTACAAAATCTCATCTATCTAGCTCTCTCCGTTTTGTTGTTATCGTGTTAATTTATATTAGAACAAATGGACAGACGAACTTTCTCTGAATAAATTTTTTCCAAAGTTTGAGGGAAATTTGCAAATTCGATGTAAAAACCACATGTGAAATTTCATCCATCTAGCTCAAAGTGTTTTTGAATTATCTTTGTCACAGATAGACAGACATTTCTAAAAATGTGTTTTTTGAACTCAGAATGGTCTAAAACGTGGAGATTCGTCAAAATCCCGAGTTTGAATTTTTTTGACGATTGCTATATTTTATCTATACTTCGTATATTAGAAAGTAAAGTATCAGGATAAATTTTCTAAATGTATCATATGTAATTTTTATAAAATAAATTTCGTTTTTATTGTTTTCAATTTATTACAATTATTCGAATTGTATATGCAGCGTTTAATAATGAACCAAATTCTGGAAAGCCAGTCGAATTTTCGCTTATTAAACTTTAATTTCAAAACAACAAAAATACTCATATCAAGTTGCCCATATTGAATGCAAGTTTCACAGACAACGAAAATGATAAACCTAAAATTAACAGAAATTCTCCGATTCCGTTAGTGATGTCCGGTATGCCAATTTTGGTCATCAAACATTAATGGGAAATGCTTACTTAACAATTTTAAAGTCAAAAACAAAAGTGTGATCAATACTATCATTCTCATATTCCTAAAAATTGTAATTCGATTTATAGAATGTTTTTCAATTCCTATAAATTGTTCAAAAGATTATAAGCATAGTAGCTGCCTCTTAATAAGCATAGTTGCTGCCTCTTAATGTAATTATTTTGAAATTTATGATTTTTGATTCAATTATTGATTAATAATAATAATAACCGAATTGGGTAACTATTGAGTCCTATGTTTTTAACAAATGAAAAAGGAAAGAAAAAAAAAAGCACTTCTCAAAGCTATCTATAATTTATAACAAAAATTGCAATTAAAAATTCATCAATTATTACTAATTGACAGTTATTCTTTGAAGATTAATTATATATTGTTGACACTTGTATTGTTAAAAAAATTTTTTTTAAGGATGCTACACGCCATTGGGTTTTTAAATATCTTTATGCAAAATTTAATGTACTTTTAACATAATAAAGTTTGCAGTTATAACATCAGAATAATTGTTGCTGTCCTGGTACATAATATAAATTCCTTATTTAATAAAGTCAAAATATATTTAATGATAGCACTTAATAGAATTCCAATGCACACACAAATGAATTCCTTTTTTAAAAACATATATATTTTATAATAAAAGACACTATACGTGCAAAAATAATGATTTTGGATAAAATTATATTTATGCTATCTAAAATAATTTTATTACATGCAATTTCTAAATTAAAATGCTAGCATTATTTACACCAAACAACTTTAAATTTTCCTAACTTTTTAAAAGAAATTACAGACAGTACCAACGATTTTTAAAATCTGTCAAAAACTAATGTTTTTCCATTAGTTTTAAATGCTATTGAACGAATAACATAGAATTGAATTAAACTCTGCAAATGGCATCTCGGAGGCATATTAAGAAAACGATTTAAAATATCTACAATATTTTTATTCGCCAAGAAGAAACAGCATAAAAGATAAATTGATCTGTTCTGTATATTAAAACATAAGCTTTGATTAATACGAAATAATATTTGTGAGAAAATTAGAGGGATGTCTATGAAATTTATAGCAGACAAATTATTTGTGAATTTCCTTCTTAGTTATATAATTAGATTTTCAATTCGTATGTAATCTCAAAAAATAAAAACAGACATTTTTGTTTCGTTTTATTTATTTGAAAAATGTGATCTCAAAAAATGAAACCAGACTTTTTTGTTTCATTTTATTTATTTGAAAAATGTATCCGACTTTTATTAAAGACTGAATGATAGCATTCTAGATGTGAGTGGTCCCCCACTGTCTCCTAGCTACCAGTATTTTTAGATCCAGTTCGTCACTGTACACTGTATATATAGTATAAATAAATTACACCTGGTCCGCAATTAACGTTTTCTGCATTTTTTGAATATCTTACCAATTAGTAATGCGAGAGGGAAGAGATTGATAAGAATTAAAAACTATTTTGGGGTGTGTGTAAATTAATCGCACTTCATGAAATTTAGCTATGGTTATTAATATGATGGAAAGAGAATTATATGCATATAAAAAAGAATGTCTACTCATGAGTTTTTCAAAATTAAATGCAAGAATGATATTTTAATATTTTGGCGTATTTCAATATTTCTTAAAAGTTTACTCCGTTTTCTTTTGTTATCATTTACTGTCATTTTTTCTTATATTACTTTTCAAAAGTAGTATTTTAACCACTACTATTAGTTGTTAACGCCACTTAATAGTTGTTTTCTTGTTCCCTCTAAACATTAATTTTTTGCTATTATTTAATACTATGATTTCTCCTATTGTCATTCGGGAATGTTTATTTAATTACATTTCTATATCAGAAAACCTGTAAATAAACTAAATTTAGGATATCGACATAATTTCTTTATAGTTTTACTATGTCCGATTCCAACTCTATCACTTTTTTAATTATTTTCTCGTGTGCGTAGTATAGAGAAAGTATTTTAATTCTCAAAAAATTCATACTCGAGGTATCTCACGTTTTAGATCGCTCTGAGTTGGAAAACCCATTTTTGGAAAATGTTCATCCGTCTGGCAGGCTGTCTGTGAAAAAGACAACAACAAAAACAACAAAAAAGACAAGTTGAATTAGACGGATAAAATTTGGTATGCGGTATTATACAAAATGTGTAGATTTTTATCATATTTTCAGCAAAATCTGTTCAGAAGAAATCTATCAATCCAGCTGTTCGAATATAAATGGACATGATAACTTCAAAATGAAGAGAGCTAGATAGATAAAATTCGGAACACAGATTTGATGTTTACGTAACGATGATCAAAGTTTGGGCCAAATCCGACAAGGGCATCTGTACTTTCAGAAACATGTAAATGCTAGAACTCAAAAACCCAGTGACTTAAATACATCAAATTTGATATGCCATTTTGTGATTACAACTGTAGTGTTCTGCGTCAAATTTTGGCTTCAATCGGTTGGGAAAACTTATCTAAAACACAAATCCGATTTTTCAATACTATTAAACCGCATGCCAGGGATGAGTCGCCAAAAAACTCGCCAAAGATGATACGATAAATTCAGTTGAATTTAAATGCACGCCAAAGATTGATATTCAACAACTATTGTACGCCAATGTCACGTAAGGTGTTTTCTTGGACAACACCTTTATTAAAGAGTATGTTAGAAGGTTTTGGGAAGATCGCACCCGCTGGCTTACAATTCATATCAACATTTTTTAAGAACATAATTTCTTTTAAGAAGGAAAAAAATTACTTTATGTACATTATGAATAATGAACTTTGTAAATATTATAGTAATAATATTATAAATAAAATTTGTAAATACAGTTTTTTTAAAGATTATCTATCTCAAAGTGCAATTTTTTTAAAACTTCATTTAGGTTGATAGTTTTATCTTGTTTTTTCCTGTATTGTTAATACAATAACCAGTGCTGGTCTTCAGCCCACTAAATCGATTATCCACAATCGGGTCTTTCTTCTAAGGTCCCCGCATTCAGCCTGCATTCTAATTTTGGTCCAATATAGCTGCGTAAATTAGATGGGAGGCATGCAGGGCACTTGGTCTGGGTGCCATTGCAAAACACTCAAAACTCTTAAGAATTTAATAAAGACATATTTTATACTCTCCCCTCCCCTCCCTGCCTTTTAGCTTCAAGTTTTTACAGTCTAGAAGAAAAACCAAAGAACAAATTTAAAAAAAAACATTGTGATGCAAATTTACAGGAAACCATTTGTATAATTACTGTTGTTTCCAAGTGGACCCGCGCTTTCTGAAGCCTGTCCTACAATATGTCATTAAATTTAAAAAGATTTGACACTGTCTATTTCTGATCGAAATTCAGAAGAAATACAAAATGAGCATTTTACTGTCTTCAATCAACAGTAAAATTCATTATAGCTCATAAAAAAGGTGATAATTAAAAACTGAATAAAATTTTTTTTATTTTAATTAATTGCATTTTTTAAAAACTTAAATATCGAAGAGTAGAAATATATATATATTTATTAAGAATTGTTTTTTCCGTTTTTGTTCTTGTTTCACGAAGTTTTAATGTTTGGATATTATAATATCGAATCCTTCTGCATCAGTAATTTCTAAATGGTAGAAATCTGCGGATATCGAACTATGTACAAATCACCTCCATTTCCGAATTAGGGGAGGCGTACCCTTCAGTGGGATATGGAATACCTCCAGCCAAAAGGGAGTGTCAAAAGAATTGCCTTGTCAATGCAAATTTTTGAAGATTACGATGTATTTATGTAATGGAGATATTTTTTAAAAAATATATATATATATATTTTGTTTTCATTTGATTTATAAGATGGTGTACTCATAAAAATTAAAATTAAGTATTGTTTAAATTTCACAATAATATTCTGAACAAAAAAATCTTGTTTTTAAATTCACTTGAAGATGATTGTGGTCATTGATGGATTTGGACAATTTGTTAGCTATATTCGATAAGGTTGCATTATGATCTTAATGATTTATAATTCATAGAATTTGTATTTTTTAGAAATTTATTTTAACTGGACTAGTAACATCATTTCAATTGACTTGTTTGCGGCTTCTTAGATTCAGCTTAGTCGGAAATTTATCCCTGTTTGGGGTTATTACCTCCCCCCCCCTTTGGTTGGCTCAAACTGCAAAAGGGGGGGGTAAAAAGGGGTAAAACTTTTTATTAGAATATTTAGATTGTGTTAAAAATATTTGAAATGTTTTCATCATTTAATTAAAAATTGATTTCGGATTTGTCCTATGCAAGATATTGAAACCAATTCTCTCGATGGTTATTAAAAAACAATAAAGATATCTAATTTTGGAAGTTTAAGAGAAGAAAGAGGGTAAAGGTAAAACTTGCATTGCTTTATGATTCCTTCAAGGCTTAACCCAGACTTTCTTTCACTTATTCACTAATAATATTAGCCGTTGTACCCATGGCTCCGCCTATGTTTATTTGTACACACACACACACACACGCACTATAAAGAATAATTATAAAGCAAATAACAAAATACTTATAATTTTACTTGTATAGTTTTTGAATTCTTATATTCAATTCCTTAAGATGCTTTACAATCCTCAATCCTAATTTGAATGGGCTTGGTTCAAAATCTTGAAAAAGTGGTTCAAATTAAAGAAATAATCTCACAGAAATTAAATGTACATTACAGAAAATCTCCTATTTTTAAATGTTAAGATGGTGTAAAAACAATTTTTTTGTCCAATGATAAGTTCCGAAATTATGGCGAAAGAATGTAAAATAGTTTTACCTCCATTTCACCTTTTTTTAGGAGGTCATAGAAAGTTTTTAATGGCGTAATTAATCCTTTTACATGCTAAGGAATTGATGTGCCAAATCATGATCGATGCTGCCAAGGAGAGTGTGGAATTGTATAGGTTCAAACAAACAAACAAAACAAACAAACAAAAAAAAACCAGATCAACAAACGTACATATGTTCAACTTTATATAGAGAGATTATTTTATGAATAAAATTCCTTTTGCTTGAAATGAATTTTTCTAAATTGTGCATTATGATTTAGCTGATGAGAATGTGTGTTGTTACAACGCGTGTATTTTCTCGCATTATATGTCGCATGGAGTTATTATTGATTGTATGTATTTGTTACAATATCCTTTACACGTGTAGATTATAGGTCATGTCGGTTGACATCATTCCTATAAAATGATTCTTCTTTTCCTGCTACCAGAATACGGACATTGAGATGAGCATTTACTTTCCTGGATTTTTATGTAATAGTTCCATTTCAAGTACCATTTGGATCGTCAGAGAAAACCCCATTAAAACAATTTATCACTATGCATTAGAATCCATTCAAGTCGGGGTCGATTTTAGGTGATTTTCTTTGATAACCGAAGGTCACGGCTGACATTTTTTCGCGAATGTCAATAAATAAGGTCAGCCATTAGAGTCAGAAGTCTCGACGCCTCTGCTGCTCTATGCCCATATTTTCTTTCATGATAAAATACCAAAAGCTGTAATTGACCCATTTAAGATAAAATGGTAACACTTTCTTAAGAGTCATTTTCTTTCCAAATAATTCCGAACCTGAAGAGGTTTAATTTAACCACCGCATGCATCTTATCTAAAGAGCAATATTCCTTAACAGTTTGTTCAAACATCCAGTGGCAGTTCACTTCGCTTTTCTCGCGGTTCCTTCAATGACAGAAGGTCACGAGGGGAGATTTCTAAGATCGATAAGCTATAAATAACTATATAAATCCAGGGTAGTCAGTGTTACATGCACATTTGGAGCTTGGCAACCCGGGAAGGGGACAATGTGAGGGGAATTTATGCCTATTCACTAGTCATAAGAGGCACTATGAAGACAGTATGTTAGTGCTTTTAGTGCACTTTTTAAAATAAATATAATGAAAGCTGGAGGGGGGGGGAGGGCTAAGAAATAATAATCTACCCTGGTATTATTTGCACTTGTAAATCCACTGACTATGCAGAAAGAAAATATTTTGAATACTCTGAGCACTATATATTCTTTTCTATATCATTATTATATATACATCTGTGTCAATCAGCTGGTAAAATGTCAGACGATATTTTGGTATATTTGCTTATACCTTCGCCATACCTTCCCCTCCCCCATATTTAGTGGTTTAATCGTCATTTTCAAAAACAGTCGTTTTTGTTATTCTTAATGCAATTATGTGAATCATGAATGACATTTGTGTAGAGTTATTTAAATTTTTTAAAAAATATGAGTCTTTAGAAGTTTTGAAATTTATTTACCTAGAGGAAGGAAGTGGGATTTTATAAATTTTGTAACATTTCAAACTAAATCTATCCACTTGGGTTTATATTATAAAGAGAAAAAATGTGTGGTGAGCTTAAAAATTAACATCAAATAAAAAGTGTAGTTTTTTTACTATTCATAAAATTGGATAAGAAAACATAATAACAAATGAAGTTAATAAAACTTCAGAATTACAATTATTAATATATTTCATAGTGGAGAAACCGCTTAATAGTCAGATACTTCTATATAAAATAAAAGCCAGCGGGAGTGGTTTCCCTCAACACTTTCTCGCATACTCTCTTATAAATTTGTCATGTCAGACAACGCCTTACATGGCACTGCAGTACAATAGTAACGAAATATTAACTTTTAGCATGAAAGCATTTTTACTGAATCTATCGCGTCATCCTTGGCGAATTATTTGGCATTTTTTAGATTTGGCTCAAAATTTGACAGATGTATACACTTTAGATGTTAAATCTGTGTTTCGAGGGTTATCTATGTAGTTCTCTTCATTTTGTAATTATCGTGTTAAATTATAACCAAACAGCCGGAACAGATAAACTTACTCTAAGCTGATTTTGCTCAAAAGTTGATAGAAATCTACTAATTTGAGCTAACTGGCTCTTACGCCCTTAAAATTCACAAATCCAATCCAATCCAGTCCTTCTCTATTAATAAAAAAAACAATGTGTGTTTGCTCTCTAGAGATCTTGTCATTTGATCTAGAGTTATTAAATATGTTATCTTTTTACTTAGGAAGTTTGGAATGTGCATATCGGAGAGACTTTTTTATTTTTGAAATTGTAATTAATTACAAATCGATCTTTCTTACCAAAATAATTTTCGAAAATATTACAGCACTAAAGTACTTTTTACGCAATCTTAAAATTCAAAAAGTTTTTTTCTTTATTTTTAAATCGATGAAAACAATTTATTTGAAATGGGCAATTTCTTGTTCCTTTTTAATTAATGTTTTTTAATTAAAGTTTCGAAATTTTGCGGTATTTATATTGAATTTAATTTCAGAATCAAATAATAATGACAGATTTTTAAAGTTCAGTCATTTTTAAACACTGTTTTTCTATCCAATAATATAATTGGAGATATAAAACTATATAATCATCTTTTAAAATTATATAAATTACTTGACCTTGAGTTAACGAACTCAGCATATTATATATATATATATATATATATGTGTGTGTGTGTGTGTAATGATATCTCTTAATCAAATTTAAATCCTAAATAATTCCCCAATTTTTATATTAATTTAGCCATATTAACTTCATTCTAAAATTTTCTCTTCCTGACATAATTCCCTCATTTTAATATTTAATTAATTCCACACACGCTCTATAAAGTTGCTGAATTCAGCAATTTTCTCAAGCTCTGAGTGAAGGGATAAAAGCCCCTAATGCGTATCACATTCTTTTAAAGATACCTAAATTTCCCTTTCATAAATCTATACGTGTTTCTTAGTTTTCAGTAGTCCTACTTTGTATAATTGAATTTAAATGCGTTTTTTCGTTTTTTTTATTTGTTTATGATTTTTGCTTAACTTATTTAATACCGCTTTTAATTTTCACTAGAATTTTTCTTTTCTAGCAAGTCTAAATGAAATTATATTAATGTTATTTACAATTTCTGATAAGTTCAATCAATTTTACATTAATTATTTATTAGATTTTTTTTGTAAGTTTTGTACAAATTAGTTAATTAAAAGACATCCGAGTGTTTTCGTTAAATTATTCGTGTCAGGCCTAAAAAAAGTACAGAACACAGTCAAAAAATATTATGACAATAAAGTTTGGAAAATACAATTCATGTTTTAAATTACTCAGGAATTTTCAGAAGAAACTTTGAATAAAGTTTTCATATGAGAGTTGTATCTTACGTATTGAAATAAAAAAAAAAGAATAATAAAAAAGAAGAATAAAAAAAACATCTAAAGCCAAACAATAATGCACTTTTTTATTTAGAAAGATTATAGCACAAATTATATAAATAACACATATGAAGTTAATTTATATACATTTGCACTAAATGAATCAGATGCTTATTTATTTGATATGTATTATTTCTAGAATCTGACTATATTAGATTCATTCCTATTCTTATTTTAAGATCCAGTAATATATATCAGATAAAAATAATCAAACAATAGAATGACTGAATTCTATTATAAAAAGTTACAACAACGATTATCAATAGCATATTGCTGGGGGAAAAAAGGGAAATAAATGAATAAAAACAATAAAAGTAAACCTGGTTTACTTTCCTGCATTCCTGTCGAACGAAGAAACTTGGTTGCAGTGTCCTTTGGAACTACAAAGGAACGAAATTGTGACAAAAGGCCATTCCTTGATTTTCATTCATCTGTTAACCTCGTATAAAAAAATTTTAGGCTACGATGTCATAGGGAATTGTATGAAAAAGAAAATTTATTTGATTTAAAAGGAATTTATTGAAAAAAAATGCAGTTATTGTACGAAATTATTTAGCTGTAATATCTTTACTTATTCGAATTTATATGAGATAGTTGCATTATTTTAAAAATAAATTCTCAAACTTAAAATTCCTTAAAAGATTTATTTGCATTTTTGTCACTCAATTCAATTAATAATTTGAAAGAATAGGCTCTTCCATTAAAGAATATTCCTTAATTCCATTTATTATTTAATTAAAAGCACTTAATTTCAATTAAGAAGTATTAAAAATATATATTGAATTTTTTTTCATACGAAATGTTTATATTTATTTATAAGAGATGTATTCTTACAAATAAAAAAATAATATGAATAAAAAATGCAAAATTTTTATAATTAAATAATGCATAAGACTAAACAAGAAATTATCATATAATTGTTCATCTATACTTATAATAAAGCTCAATGTGTGTGTGTGTGTGTGTGTGTGTTGGCGCTCTACAGACCAGACCATTCAACCTACAGCTACCAAATTTGGCACGTGTATACCTTGGAGGCCGGGAATGTGCACCTGGGGGTTATTTTTTCGAATTTTTAACTAGAATTTTATTTATTTAAAAATTAAGCGGAATTTTGACGTGTTTCTGCTATAACTGCCGAAAATATTACCGCACAAAAAAGATTTTTACATGAAGTTAAAGATCAAAAATTTATCTTTTAAATGATACTACTGTTTTAATCTTAAAATTAAATTTGTATTTTTAATGAATTTTTAAATAAATATTTTAACTGTTTTTCAATAATTTTTTTCGTCAAAAATAAAAATGAGGATTAAGCACGTTTCGCATTCATGAGAAAAAAATAGCTTTTTTCAAAGTGTTGCCATCACATTGATTAAAGCTCTAACTGAAAATAAATTAAATCTTTTTGGAAATAAAATCTGCAAAAATATAATTTTCGGCACGTGTCTGTAGGAAATGAAACAAATTTGAAATATTATTTTTTCTAAAAAACAAATTCAAGAAAAATTATTTTATGATCTTTTACACTCTCTATACAGGGTGTTTATTCAGTCCCGGATCCATTTTGATATTTAATGACTCATAAAATAATGAAGATGTAAACAAACTTATGGCTTTTATTGATGGAATAACTCATATATTTTCCTTTTCAGGTTTGAATATTTTTACTTTTGTAAATATCGTCTGCGCGTGTTTTTAATTTCAGATAATTTCATTTTCCAGTCTAAATATCTGTAATTTTCAAAATATCGTCTGCTTATTAATTGCATTTTTCTCTCTTTTGTTTCTGGCAACTATTGAAATATTATGTTTACTTTTGATGTGTTAGTTCTATGTAGTACTTTTGTATGTGATGTTTTATTCGATCGGATATTAAGGAGAATGCATACACCACACGAGAAAGCACAGATTTTATGGTGGTCATAGAGTTAATTTCCAATCAACTAAATCACTGACTTTTAAGAGTTAATTTCAAATCACTTAAACTGACTGATTTATAAAGATTTGAATATCACTATTCAATAAAAAAAGGATAATTTTAGATTTTTCATCGATCGTTTCAAAGAAAATACGCCAATAAGCGTGCAGGTTTCTCAAGATTAATTGGCCTAAGATTATGAAAATGGTGAGTTTTTCTAAATTTTTAACATTTAAAACTTCATAAATAAGTCTTAGTTGATCGTGGAAAATAGAAACATTCATTCATTTATTTAAAATTTGGTGTGTCCAGAATATTTATCAGAATATGATACCTTACTGCATTAAATTTAGACTTCATAATTTTTGAAATATATTTATAAGCAGGAACAAAATATTATTATTGATTTCATTTCAATCCTTTTGAAAGCAAAACTAAAAACTGAATTTTATACTGAATCTCAGAAATTTTTGTTGAATTATTGTTTGAGATATTACATAAACTATGAAAAATATTTTGTAGTTAACATAAGACTTAAATACCGAGCGATTCTGTTTGCAATACTCATATTCAATAATAATAATAATTAATAAATAACAATAAAGATGATAAATAAAATAAAACGCTTGGTTTTATTAAAAAATATCTTAATATTAATTGCAATTTCGTCATTTACATTTTTAATTAAAGTTGAAATTTTACCGGAAATGGCAATAAATTAGCAAAATATATATAGTAAATTGAACGAAACGATCTAAACAATATAAGTTTGGTATGACTATCAAAATTTGAAGATTAAAAATGTTTTGTTTGAGAATTCTTTAAGAGACCAGTTACTTAAAATATTTAATTGAAAATTGTAGCCAGCGGTAATACTGGCGAACCGGCTGGTCGCCAAAGGCGGCTAGTTACCTATATATTTTTAATGAAATAAGTAAAAATTACTCATATACTTAAATGAGATAACATGAATTCAATATCTTTCATTTATTATGAAAAACATTTTGTTGAAAACATTTATTACATATAAACACCGTTTCTTAAATGCATTTTGCACTGACAATTTTTACGCATTTAGAACAAATGTTCTTACAACGACAATCATAGCTACATTACTGAAATGATAAATTTGGTATGAAACTCATTAAATAATTTGACTTAATTAAATAAAAACTTAAATTGAAAAACTTATGTATAATTTTTTTTTCTTTTAAAAGAAATTTCTTTATGCAAGCCACAAATTTCATGAATTTAAAGCAATTAACATTGTTTAGTAAGTCAATTTGATTCATATAACAAAATATGAAATTAAAAATCATACAGAAAGACAAATTCATATTTGTATATATTTCAATTAATAAGTAACATCAGTTTGTTAAGAATTTTTTTTTATTATTATTCTCTCTAAGGTTTTTGGTTACATGCGTGTTTGCGCTCTACAGGGAAGTCTCCCTTTGACCTGGAACTATTCACTTTGGTACAAATGCATTTAGAAGGATGATTATGTGCGGACACAGACCGATTTCTTGAAACACTAATCAAAAAGTAAATATATCATTAAAATTTTTAATTAAAAATGAAATTATTTAAAAATTTAATTATAATTTAAAATTAAACTAATTATTAATACATTTTAATGAAAATTATTAACAATTATTAATTATTAAGTAATTAATATCTATAAATTTATATACATTGTCAATAATTTAAATATATTATTAACAAAGTTTCAACTAATTAAAAGCTAAATTATTAATACATATTAATTAAAAAAAGAAGAGACACGATAATTTTATAAATATAATTACACAAATATAATTTTGATACCATTTTAAAATTAAAAAAATGGTCGTTTTCATGACATTTTGTAGTTGTCTTATTACTTTTTTAAGTTAACAGTTTTATTTATTTATTTTCTACATATTTTTCTGCAATATATTTAATTGTTCTAATGAAATTCAAACCGTCTTCAATGTTTCATCAAATAATTTATTGAGGAATTTTTTCAAAAGCTCAAAAGCCCCCATAAAAGCTCAAAAAAGAAAGATTCTGTTTTTATCAGAGCATTTTACAAGAAGAATAAGAAAGTAAAGCTACAATGATGACATTTTTATGGCGTTATGATGTCATGGAAATTTATTTCATTAGCAAGATTTATTTAACACTATAAACAGAGCAAATGTAAGGTTTTTAAAATAATACCATTTTTATCCTTTATTACAATCTGAAGCTTCAAAATATCTTTGAAAGGAATAATGAAATTATGCATAAGAGATTTAATTGAAATTAAACACAACCAATATTCCAGACCCATTATTAAACTAATATCCAATTAGGCTTAATATTCCATAACTAGTGTTCAAGAACCAATATTCTGTTAGCCGTCTTTGGAGGACAATTTGGTCGCCAAAATTAAAAAAAATAATCCAAATTAAAATCGCACCAATATTACACAATTTATTTCAAATGTTTTTATAATTGTTTAATTTATTTTTTGTTATGAAAATTGATTTCATTTTTTTTTTAAATTTTTCTGTGGAACATACTTAAAATTCTATTTTCCAACTTTTTCGAGGAGAAAAATGTAATAAGCTCAATTTAAAAAAAAAAAAAAAACGTTTACCAACATTTTTTCTACGTTTTTAAAAAATTTAAACAAAGAGTTAAGAAAAACCATGCAGAAGTGTTCTTCCGATGGCTTTGTTCTGGAATGTTCTTTGTGCTTTTTAATATAGTGAAGAAAATCTAATATGCAATTTGGATATCTTTATTTCAAATGAAACTTTTATTATGGGCAAGATCCAATATTTAAATTTCTTTTATCCAAGATGTTGCATTTATGAGTTTTACTGCTCACTAATCCATGAATAGACAGACCAAGAGACATTCCATATTTTGACAGATTTGATCAAAATTTTATGAAAAAAAATCTATGATTTGAATGACAAAACCGTATGCTGCATTTAATCTTTCAAACTCTTTGCGTTATTGTGTGTTTGGGCCTAGATGGACTGACAGACAGACTTCCAGATGAATAATTTCGTCCAAATATTAAAAGAAATTGACAATTTCGTTTTACGACCACATGCTAAATTAAATTCTTCGTTGCTGCATTTTTACTTTCTCGTATACGAAATATAAAAAAATACAATATTTGCCAATAAATTTGAACTCAAGTTTTTGACAAATTTTCACGTATTAGATCTCTCCTAGTCGAAAGACACATATTTGGAAAATGTCCGAGCGTCCGTTCGTCTATCTGTAACAAAGACAAAAAACTTTGTGCTAAAAGGATGAAATTTGGCATACAGGCATAATACCAAATTTGTCAGGAGGGTGACCATCTGTGACTTTTGTACATCTGTGAAGCCTGTCCTTTTAATAGCATGTAATCGCGATAATTGAAAAATGCAAAGACTTAAATATATCAAATTTGGTTACGTGATTTTGCGACTTCAAGTGCAGTTTTATGTCGAATTTTTGTTTCAATCATTCGGAAAAAAAAAAAAAACTTCTGAAACCCAAATTCGGTCTTTGTATTCGTTTGATCGCATGCGAAAGATTAATCACAAAAAAAAATTCGCCAAGAATCACACAAAGATTCAGTAAAAAGGCTAAATTCAGGTCAAAAGTTAATATTTTGTAACTATTTTGCGCTAATGCTATGCAAGGCCTTCTTCCGGGATAACATTTTTATTAAAGAATATGCGAGAAAGTTTTGGAGAGACTACTCCCGCTGGTTGAATAATAATGCTCACAAATAACTTCAAAAATAAAAAAAATTTGATCTCGAGAGGGTGGAAAACGAATAGATTCATCAGAATCATCGATGTTAAAAATTCTTTGGGTGTAGATAGTAAATAAGTTGAATATGTATAATACATTTACAATTCTTAAAAATCTTTTTAATTAATTCTTTGAAATTTATGTTAATTAATTTTTTGAATTATTACGCAGATATCTATGTATGAAAGCATACTTGCAGTACCTATATAAAGCTTTTGTAGAGATCCTTTATCAAAAACTTTGAGCAACCGTACCAAATAAAGGGTTAAATTTTTAAACTCAATTCTACACTTTCAGGTAACGGTACCCAAGGTACGTGACTTGCCTGAGTGTAGTAAAGCCATTCAACCGATTTGAGAGTAGATTATATTCTGACCTTGAGACCATTTGAGTACAAGGTCCAGTCGGTTAAAAGAGAACCTTGTGTTTCAGCTGTAAGAGGATGCAAAAGCCTTTTTAATTTATGTTATTTTCGATATTGTAACACTTTTAGAGTCGCCAAAGTCCATGGATTTCGCATATGATTAAGTGAATATTCTTATGGTCATTTTCAGAAATTATATCAACATATGCACGTATCCAATAACTTTAAAGTAAGTCTGGCATCTCTGGTGGTAATAATGTAAATAACTAAGTTTGAGTACCAATATCTGCTTGAATGTTAACTGGATATTTCAAGAATTTGGGTGAAACAAATGAAGCATGTATTAATTCAAAGAAGACGTAACACATTTTGAAATGAAATGTTCCATTTTTTTTTTCTTTCTAAAAAGTAGAGCTATGACCACTTCAGACAATTATACTCCGATCCAGACTATGACAAAAAAAAAAAACAACCCAAATATTTCCATGTATTTTAAAGAAATACTCTCCGATAGCGAAAAGCTGCTAACTAATCAAAAAGGAAGAGCCTAAAAACTAGGAATTGCGGCGCCATCCCTCAAGTAATGTATTAGTCAGTGGTATTGGATCTAAGAAGACAGACAGAGGGACATAATACCTGTCTTTTCCCTCCAAGACTCCTCCTCCCCCTGTAAAAAGATAAATGTACTTGTTATTGTAGCAAAAATATCTTCACTTTCACCCAAATTCTTCCATGATCGGTGACAAACTGTCCAGGGGAGGGGGGAAAAAAACCCCTAAATGTGAAAAAAGCTGCTTGTGGACTGAAAAAAAAAATGACGGAAAAAAATGGTGAAGATAAAGCGTTATTATGTTCCGTTTGAATTTTCTTACATTGTTCACGTGACACGGCAATGCCTAAAATATTTTTTATCTTTTTTATATATTACTCACCTTTGGCGACTATTAGGTTCGCTGAGAATTTTGGTTACAATTGAGCTTATTGGAACTTAAATCGCTAAAGTATAAATTCATACCCATGAGTCCGCCAAATTGTCAGATATTAAAATTGCGCTATTTGTGTTGTGTTACATATGTTCTACTTATTCTGTGCACCAACTTCTTTAATGAAAACCAATCCCACGGCATCATATCACTGATAAAAATACGAATGTCCGATTCCTCTTTCATCTAAATTTCGCGATGTTGTAACTTCATTTTTTTTTTATTAATATAGTAAACTGCACAGATATTAAACAGAAACCTTCTTCTTTAGCTTTCAACAATGGAAGAAAACCATGCTATTAAATATTTGATGAAACAAAGAGAAGGGCTTGAATTTCAGGGCAAAAATGAAAATGAATTATTAAAAATTAGAAGAAAAAATATTCTTTATAAAATTGCTAAAATCCAGGGGAAAATGTTCACAGTTATTAAATGAGTATGATTAAAAATAAGAGTTTTTAAATATTGAAATACTGTAAAATTTATTTTTGTCTAATAATATTTTCGAAAATCATTGCGGATAAAAGCCGAATTACAACTTAATTTTTAATTAATTTCCAAAACTCATGGAATGAGTGCTTAGAAAAAAGTATTTACACTAAAATAAAAACATCACGAAAAAATCTAGTTCCATTTTTGGAAATTATAGAGACATATACCATAAAAATTCCTGTGCGCGTTATTTTTCTTGTTAAAATTTTTTATTTTCACTTTTTAAAAGAATTTTTTCCAAATTTGAAAATGCAAAAACATGAAAGGTGTTGTGCAAGTTTCTTGGAAACCAGGATAGCTAAATAACATTGTTTCCAAATGGACGTCTTCTAAAGCCGGCCTTTAGGGTCATAGTTTCATCCCCCCCCGGTACAGCAGGACGTGCCCCCTCTGTTGGTCAATCTATGACTCCACTCCCAGTCAGACGGACTTTAAAACCACTTGTGCTTATCGAGTTTGCGGTTATTTTCTCTTCTGGTTGATCGCTCATTCGTCCTTATAATCTCATCGACTATCTGGTCTTTGGCATGCAGTCTTAACAGGGTATGTTCCGCAGGAAATGCATATCTCAGCCCAACCCTTTCCTTTCCCACTTGCTATATCTATATAAGCAATTTTTATGTAACAAAAAAAAGCTGAAATAAAATATTTAATCTCAGGCCACTTTCAAGGGAAATGATTTTAACATCTCATGTATCAGATATGTTCAAATTTTAAAATGATTTTAAACAAAATGGTAGAAGGAATTTTTTTAATTTTCGGCCATTTTTAAACATTCTGCTCTTTCCTGCGATATAATTACATGTATAAACAGAGAATTGACGAAATGCATGGCACAATGAACAGAATGGAATTAGGCTTCCAAAATAGTGTCAGTTATATGATTATAAAAAGTTGAAGTTTAAAAAATGTTGCTGAGAATTCCACAAAGATATAATTACGCAAGATATTTAATTGAAATTTTTAGCTGCCATTATTCCCGACGATTTAATTAGACACCTAAGCCGGTTAATATTGAATAATTAGATAGTATGCCATTTGTCTTACTATATTGCGTATAGACTTCATAACAAGCTCTATATGGAATAATTACGAATATCGTTCTGTTTTTGATTTAGCACAGTTAAAAGGGAATCAAAAATACCACACATCAAAGAAACTGTTATCGAAAACTTTTTTTTACTCGATTTAAGCGCATAAATCTTCTTTAATTATTTAGTGGGTAATCAATCACAGTTAAAAATAAATAAATACGTA
>JAPMOR010008995.1:0-11601 GCA_026543865.1 Argiope aurantia
GACAATAAATATGCATTTATAACGAGCATTAAATGCAGAAATAATAACGAAATCAACAATAAAATACTATATGTAACGAGTACTGTATTAATTGTAGAAATAATAAAGGAATAAAGAATAAAAAAACAATTTATAAAGAGTATCATATTAATTCTAGAAATAATAAGGAAAACAAGAATAAAAAACAATTTATAACGAGTATTATATTAATTGTAGATGTAATAAAGGTGTCAGGAATAAAAAACAATTTATAAAGAGTATTTTATTAATTATAGAAATAATTTAGATGTTAAGAAATAAAGAATAAAAAAAAACAATTTTATGTCGCTTTCTAATTTACGTTGTGCGTATAATTATTAGTTTCACTGTCTGGCTATATATATTTTTATCGTATTTTCATTTGCTTTTATTTGTTTATTTTATTTTAATCTCTTCTTTATCATCCTATTAAATTATCTCAAATAACCTAAAATTTTTAACATTACTTCAATAGTATTATTTTGCATTAATATAGCTTTGAATTTGCCGGCTGTGGGTTACATTCTACAAAATGGTAAAATGGGTCCTATTTCATATATACAATGTGTATATATGCAATCAGTCATAGTCAAGATTTTCTACAAAGAAAAATGAATCTTTGGGCAAAGTTATAATGAGACTGATTTTTAATCTTTAATACCTTATCGGTGGTCGTATTCCAATTTATTTCTGAAGAATAACCCCTTAATTTCTGATCCATATGATGCCGGTCTTCAGAATACCAAAAGCACCAAGTCAGCTATCTCCAAACATTGTTATTATTACATTTTAATTCAACTTATTGGAAAAAAAATGTTTGAGTACATCTCGTTACTCAAAATTTACCGATGTTTAAATCAAGTAATATCATTTAAAATAATAATTCTTTAATTCGTATTCTTAAATTCACCTAAATCTCATGCGGTATTTGAGCGCCTTTCAATTTATTTATACATCCTCACATTTGAAAAGAGAATTTTTCAGATTTCTTCACACAATTGCTCTATCATCATCACAATCTTTTAAATGTTGAAATACAGTTAATTTTAAACAAACCATTTGATTATTAACAAAATGTCTTTAAAGCAGTAATATTCTAATATAAGGAAATAAGGAAAGAAAACTATTTTTCATAAGGTCTTACTATTGGCCAAATTGTGCATGAATCAGGTACGCATTTATTCTAGGAAAATAATTGGAATTATAAACCTGGTTCAGGACTTACAGTTTTCAATTTGTATGAATACATCGCAAATCCACTACTAAGTCAGTAAATTCGCCGGATTCAGATGTAGTGGGAGTATTGTGTGAAAACAATCACCAGACTACAATAATGAATAACGACGACGTTTATTTAACACTAAGACACAGAAACGAAGACACAGCCGAGACGAACACAAGACAGCACATTACAGTAAATAGTAGCCCAAAAATAGTAATCTACCACAGCACACAAAGCTACCAGACTGAATACAGCAGAAGTAATTATTTCCCGTACGATCTATCATAACGTCTGCACTGACTGCTATATTTAGCTGCATCCAAATGCCGACTCACTACTACACGACTGACTATTCCGCCCCCAACACGATGCTGCTTCAACTATTAACGCCAGGACTCGGCACACAGTTCCGTTCGGCAATCGCTTGAGTTCCACACAATGCTGGACTATTCCGCAGTTGCTTCGTTTTCCTCCCGGCAACTCGTTTCACGATTCCGACTCGACTTCGAATGATTCCAGCTTGGAACTGCCGGAATTTTATTGTTCCCGGGAGGCGGGCCCAGGATTTTCTGGATCAATCAGGCTTATCTCGATTATTATTGGCTGAATTTCTAAAATTCTCCACGTATCCAGTAATATCTATTTGGTTGCCAAAATCGCTAAATTCCACACCAATAGCATCGCCAATTTCGTCGCCAATCCCTGAGATCACTGACGCGGTACTCAATTAGCATCCAAGTGAGCTGATCGTAGAACTGTCTTTCCAGTGATTGAACTCACCGTGCTGGGAAGCAACATTACAGATTTCAAACAATACAGACTTGGGTTTGAAAAATGCTTTCAATAAATTTTGATTACCAGGCATGTTAATTTCTTAAAAAAAATCTAGATATTTTGTCGGTTTCATGCAGCTGTTTTTCTTATTCAGGTTTGTTTTACAGGTTCAGATACCATGTTTACAGGTTTTCCTTATTCAGATACCATGCTCCCTCAGAGAGTTATTAATAATAAAAATTTCTTTACTGAAATTTCTTCCTAGTGTAAACTGTAATATGAGTTTCCGCTTTTCTCTTGTAATATAATTAATAATCTATATCAAGAGTTACAAAAGTGTTTAGTTTAATTATGCATGAACTTTCTTTTTTAAAATGACACTTAGGCTATTCTAGGATAGACCTCTTAATTTTGGCCTTCTGTAAGATGATAAGGATGGCGTCTGATATGGCATCTCCACCTGAAATTTCAGCACCACGACCGCGGGAGGATTAATAACCACTATAGATTTAAAGTGCACAAGACTCCATTTTATATGCTGGTTCTTCATAGTAATCAAGTTTCGAAATTGGAGCACACTACTTCGAAGTATTGATTTTACCATCAAATGCAATGGGCCTTACAAAAGTGCGTGTGTAGGGGTGGGCGATGGTATGTGAATCCATGGTTCTTAATTATTACAAAGTTATGCTGCTTAAAATCGCTCTGAACTTCTGCAGGTGGAAGAAAAATAAGATATCCGAGCAGATGCTACGCAGACAAAATATATTTAATCCAATTGTAGCAAGTAAATACTTTCCTGATAAGAAAAAAAAATTCTTATCTATAGATTTCAATAACTTCTTTTTAAAATAATGCTGTTAGTGATATAATAATATCTTTTTCCCTATTTTCTAATTCAGTCTTCACCATTGACGATCATTTAAATATGACTCTCTTGTCAGCGAATGCTATTCGGAATTTTTTATAAAATTCTTTCAAAAAATGAAATTTAGTAAAACTACTTATTTGTGAATGCAAGAAAACAAGCACTTTTTCATTGCAGAGTTATTTATAAGCGTCAAAGATTAAATATATTGTTTTAAATATTTTTGAAATATTGTTTACAGACATTATTGTAGGCTGCTTAGTAAAGGAAGTAGGAAATAGTCGAGGAGTTTCTATATATTTAAATGCTGAACGAATATCTGAAATAATAATATAATTCGGTACCGTCTATTAATATTGCCGCATTGAATAAAAGCAGTCGAATCACCGTGGTCGAATGGTCATGACGATGGTCTCATGATCAAGAGACCTGGGTACGAATCACTTTAGCGACAATCCGATTAATAGTATATGTAAATACTTAATTCCTTGATTTTATGTTTTCCTTTATTTCATGTTCCAGAAGATACTGGACATTTCTTTAGTTTACCCGACAAGTGTTCTGGACTTTTCTTACTGTCTCCAGAAAAGTATTCTGGAACTTTCTCGCTTGAATAAAAGCAGAAGATTTGTCAGTTACTGTGTTCTGAGTTGAGTTAATAAATTGGTTTAGCTCTAATTCTTGTGTGCGTCATTGAGTTCAACACTAGAATATCTACGTGACAATATATATTTTTTATTTATTAAAGGTAATATATCTTGAAAGAAATAATTGGGAGAATTAAAATAAAATTGCAGTCTTCATAAACTTTTTAAAATAGGTAACCTTTATTTTTAATCCTATGCCATAAGTTTCGATTGTTAATGGTTTCAACAAATAATTTATTATTAACGTTTAAATACCACTATAAATGATTAAAAACAGTTGACATATATCTCTGAGAAGAGGAATTGGTTGTATGAAGCATGTGTGTGATATGTACAAGCAAAACAAAACTCCCTAAAATTGTTTGTTCTATTTTTCAATGAGAGGAAGTATAATTCTTTTTTAGTCATGTGCACGAAAAAAAGGCTTTAATGCTTTTTTTCCAAATATGACACTTGTAATGAATTAATAAATGATATAGTACCATAGAAACGGTACGCTAGTTATTCATAAAAATTTTTTACTGTTTTTAGCAATAGTGATTGTAGTGATAGATAATTTAGTTTAGTTATATTAAAGTCCCGTTTTTTAAAGAAACACATAGCTAATTTGAGATGGACTTCGTAATGTTGAACGGTGATCAGATGACATGGATGACACCTGAGCCAGCACTCCCCGAAAATTTCCACACCACATATTCTGGAGACGTTGAAGCATTATATAGGAGAGAAAACAAAAAAGAACTATGGTGTATTCAACAGTCATGATAACATGTAAACAGTAAAAACAAAAATATCTGATCAATGTGCAACACAGAAAAAGAATATTTATTTCATTGTAAGCGATGAATAATATAAACAGCATCAGTTCTGAATGCTTAATAATGAAAAAGCTTTTATATACAATCTTCAATGCCTTGAAGTACCTAGCGAAAGAAACAACTTCGATTGCGTTATAAGTCAAATTTTATATTTAACAGCGACAAATATACTAAAAACACTTTCAACAATTTTTGAAATACGGCTGAGTATCTTTTGGGTATCAAAAAATGCTAAATTTCGGTAGTCCCCAAATCATAATTAATGCATTTCCTCTCAAAGTTAAGACAAATTGTACATAGTCATTACATTTTTCAAGGATTTTTTTTTTTTGGAAAATAAAGTTTCTGTAATTCTTTTATGCTTATTTGAATGTTAGGTATGGGCCAAATCTCAATAATAAGAAGTTTTAAACAATATCGATTCATCCTGCTACATTGATCACTGGTATGATTTTTACTTTCCCAGGAGGAAGTAATGTATTGTTCGTTTCAGTATCATGAGCCGACTACCTTTCGACGATTCCATCCTTTAAAGGGTGAGCAAGAATGTGCTTATTTCAGGGATTTACTTTATTGTTGAATGTAAAACTCTTTCTTTCCTCTTATCCCTATTTTGCCGAATTAAACGCATCCTAACTCATTTGCAAAAGCGAGGTGACTGGAAGAATCAGTTGACAAGTAATTTGTGGATATATTTTCAAATTTATTGTCTGGTGATAATTTAATATCAAACTTTTCTATGTATGAATATCAGGACGATGCGACACGTGATGCTCTCAGGATCTAACAATTTGCCGGCTATTTTGAAATTCTTAAACTTGAAAATCTTAAACTACGACATATATTATCAACAATGATGTAGTTAGAGAAATAAATAATATCCACTATACTGTAATATCTTCTCGTTTAGCCTTCATTGCGCTTTATTGAGTATATATATATATATATACCGTGTTCATTCATTCGGACCGGAGAGTTATTGATATGACTATCCCCTAATGCAGACTGATGATTATGTAATTTATTTTCAGTGAATATAGGTAAGAGTTATAGAGTGATATACAGTAGTTAAAAATATTTTTCATTAACTAGATGAGCACTCAGTATTGATTGCTGATTTTTTTCTATATCCAGTAAAGAGAAAAGTAAATTTACTCTATTTATCCATGAAACTATCTCTTAAAAAGAGGAGTGTAGGAATATTCTTTCAGACAATGAAGATAAAGCAAAGTATGATATTCTTATATATTTGCTTTATTTTATGTATTTTATTTAAATTCAACTTCTTTTTTTTTGTAAATATTGTTTAAGTTATTTTCGTGATTTATTGAACATTTGCATGAGAACAAAAATGAGAGAAAAATTTATTAATATTAATTTGAAATATCAAGTCAAAATTTAATAATATTCATCATCTTTAAAATTGGTTTTATTTAATATGATTTTCAAAAATGGAAATAATATTGTTTTAAAATTGCATAGTTCAAACTCAAAAACATAATAATTTCTTTTTAATATCTGAACATAAATTGATTTCGGAAGATTAAATACAATAAAATACTTGTGAATTTCAAAAAAAAATCAAAGATATTTTTATTGTAGAATGATTTATAAATGTCAAAAATTAAAGGTATTTCTTTCAAAAGTATTGCAGTATTGTTCAAAGATATTAGTTGGTAGGTTTCGAGCAAATGGAAGTATGGAAGGCTTGAAGAAATACTTAACATTTAATAGTCAAAAGAATATCTGAGTTTATAATCAGCTTCGATATCTCTCAATAATATCTATTCTGAGAGATACAAATATATAGAGATACAAATATTCAGTGATTTCAGATACAAAATATTCATTGATTTTGTGAATTTGACAAGCATGATTAGCCATAGAATGTATTAATATAACAATTTTATGACCACTAGAAGGCATTAGAAAATTTATGTATGATTTTAACTAACCGGCAGCTCTTGATTCGGAATTTCAAACAGCTTTTATTCGAGAGAAGGCTGCGCTTAAGCTTTGCTGCTCAGATTAAAAGCTCGAGACCCTGTAACATAATTTCAATTCATTTACAACATGCATTCGCAATTTTTCTATGCTACTTCTTTTCTGATGTTTAGTGGAGTGGATGCTTTTCAGGAGATTTAGTCCGGGCAATGTTAATAATGGGTTATTAATTTTTTTCTGGTAATGATTATTAGTATTTCTAGAAACATCTTGGAACATAATTAATATTCGGTTTCAAGGAAAATAAAAAATGAAGAAAAGACTGCAAGTGAAGCAACAATCAGTGACTGCTGTGAAACTCTTTCATATGCTACAAAACTTAATTAATTTTTAACAAATTAACTTAATTTCGAGTCAACAAAAGACCCTTTAACAATTGCAGTAATAAGAGAATTTTTTTTTTTTTTTACGAAGATAAATAAAATGTTAAAAAATGTTGCATTTCCAGGCGATATTTATCTATCGACTGTAGAATCAATCATTAACAAAAATATAATCATCTAAAAAGATGCCATCTATTATATTCTTTTCTAATTTAACTTTCTTAATTCTAACTGGCATGATATATATGTTGAAAACAATATTTAAGAATGTAAGCGCTAGTTTTGATCTAGTGGTAAGGTCTCCGCTTTGGAACTGGAGGGTTTTTGAAGTTCGAGACCCGATCCTACCGAAGAACCTTCGTGTATGTGGATCTCGTACATGCTAAATCCGTACAGGTAAAATGTCCTCCCGCTTGTGTTACGTGGAAGTTAGGAGAGGGAGGTGCCTGCTCAGGTATCATCATCGTCATCTGACCGCTGTTAAAAATTACGATTTACCTCCCAAAATAGCCCTAGTGTTGTTTCAAACGAAAAATTCATATTACTAAACCAAACTCCAAAAGTCTTCGTTAATCTGTAATAAATGTGTATTATTAACCACGTGCAATGGGAAAAAGTAATGCGACAATAAACTTGTGAAAATTGGGGATCTTTTTATTCATAAATTGTTGGGCAGAGGTTAATACACAAGAATCAGAAAATAAAAAAAGTATTTTAGACGCTTTTTCCTCAGCCGACTGAAACAAAGATTTAGGTATAGAATTGTACGTAGAAAATAACATAAAAATTTAAAATAAATAAATAACATAAAAATTAAATTATAAAGTTTTTTAGGGTTTCTGCATTTTTAGGTACTTGCTTGCGAAGCACAAAAAGACGCATGTTGGCATTTTTATGAATCTGGAGCCACCTTTCATACATATCTGTATTATAAATATTAAATATTTGCACCGAATTTTATGAATCTAGTTCTTTTTATCTTGTAATAGTTGTGCTCGTTTATTCTCGGACAATTGATCAGAGGGACTTCAGCTAAATTTTGAGCTTTTAGAAAATATAAGACATACCGCCAAAGATACAATAGTTATTATATACAAAATTTTCTTGTTTAAATCGTAATGTTCAGTGACGGATATCTTCAAATTTAAAAAATACAGTTTTCGGACGGTAGGAGATCTAAACGTGGAGATTTCTCAAAATTTCGATATTGAATGATGATAACAATGCAAAATATTGATGATATCAAAACTCCCATTTGTATCCTTCGTATACCAAACTGAGAAAATACAAGCCCGCCTTTAAATAATCCATGGGGGTCAGAAGATGATCCACCTTGAAGCATCCATCCCACCTCCACAGTCACGAGGTACAAGAGAGAGATTCGAGATCGACTTCGACTTCCTATTCCTATCGACTCTATCATTTTATGTCTTTCATGGAACTAAAACTTTCAAGAAATGGCTGATGGTGAAAGTTCCCATCCCTATACTTATGAAATCGTATTGGATTACTACAGCCGCAACGGCCCTCTATAGAAAACCATGAGTGAATGATTCATTTTAAAATAATTTAAGAGATGAAGATATATATAAACTTTAGATATTTTGTAAGAATTAAAAATAAACAAAAGCGTGTAATTACAAATGTATGTAATGGATAGGAGATAAATAAAATAATTAAAATAAATAAAAAGTTGAGTGAATAATTAGATCAAAATGATGAATATAAAAATAATAATAAAGCAATAGTGAAAGAAACGAAAGTAATATTAATAATGATAATAATAATAAGCTATACTATAATTAAGGAATAAAATATTGCTCAAAATAATTTTCAAATAGTTTTGAATTTTAACAAAGATTTCAAAATATTTTGTGCCTAATTGTGAATAATAGATTACATTTTTATCATGAATTTAAAACTGTTATCATTGTTTTGTTAATTAACAAATTGCATGATTTCCTTCCTTTGTTTAAAGATATAGGAGAAGAATTTTGTTTAATATTTGCATATTTTATAAAACAAATAGAAAAAATGTGTGTTCCAATGCAGCAATAATCCGATGATTAGACGATAAATTTCCATTTCACAAAGCGCTATCATGTTACGTGTCTAGTCTGCATTAGCGAAATAAATCTGTAAGGCAATTACAATAACACTGTTTCAATGCTTGACAACTTGGTGGAATTAGGACCATGAAAATGCCTCAAAACTCTTAATTTGAAATTAAAAATTATCAGTATTCATCACTAACAAACTACTCGCTGTCAATTGCGATATTTTTAAAAATAATTTAAAAGTGATGAAAATGTAATCCAAATGTCTTGAGGTTTGGAAGTTTATTTACTATCTTTTCCCCTTTAAAGTATTTGTGGTATTTTTTAATAAAAAATAATGTTATGTTTCTTCTTCGATAGATAAATATTTTATTTAATGCGATTAAAGCATATCTCTTTTTACTAAGAGACTGAATTCCCGAAAATTCTAATCTCGCATGTAAAATAATTTCTACGTCAGTGAAGCTATACTTACCTCGATAGATTTTAAGAAATTTTATACACCCGTTTTTAGCAGTATTTTGTATTAATTGCTTCTCTTGTTGCTTTGTTCTTATGAATGGGAGTAAAGGTAGATCTTTGTTTTTAGAGCAAACATTTTTATCCGATTTATTATGATATTGAAGACCGAATGATATTAAAGAGCTTCTATAACTTCTCTATATGTTGAAAATTTCAGACTCAATTTTAGTATTCTTTAGTATATAAATTAAAATCGTCTCACACCTTGACCTGAAATGTATTCTTTTCCTTCCGAAATGGTGTCGTCACATGAAGAATACTCGCAATCCATGAAAAGAGAGCAAAAATAATATTCCGCGAGGCCAAATATCATCTTTTTCCAAATAACTGGATGCTATTGAGATTTGCAAAAGATGAACGCATCAATAGTTTAAACACTTTGCGAAAACATTACATAACTTTGTATGAATACGTTTCGAATAAACTCAGGAAATGTCAATATTTTTTATAAATAGGATGGCTCTAAATTTCTTTGTAAAACTTGTTTAATTCAAGACAGTTTTTCCCAGAATTTCGATTGCAATAATATAAAAGATCTGACGTTACCAAATTTAAAAATAAATTATAATTTCAATTATGCACTTTATAATTAAAATTAAATTTGTCTCAAACTAAATAACAAAAATTATTTTTATCTAAAATACAAAAAATGAATTTAAAATTATAATACATGATTAAAATCAACTTTGAAATGTATTTTATAAGATGAATAAAAAATTTTTAAAAAATATAGACTTGCAGGGATTGAAAATGCAGGGATTCTGTGCTATCTGTATATAGGAGGAAATTAAAATACAAATAAAGAAATGCAAAGAAACAACACATTACTTATGAGATCAGAAATGACTGATGTTTTAATTCAGTCTTGTTTCTATAGCTATAATTACAATTTGTATCTTTAGTGTTTCTGCGAAACATAATTTTTTTAAATGCTGGTACATTAAATTTTAGTTCTTTTAAAATAGACCGAGATAATAACATCGCACTGATTTATTTATAGTACTAAATTTACTCAATAACTTACTATAAATATGTTTTTCTTCTGTGGAATTAATAAAAAGGTATTTACCGCTAGGAAAAATAAGGTACACGAGATATATTTAAAATACTGGAACGGTATTTGCTTCATTTTAATTTTGAAAGGTTTCTTTAATATTAAGCAAGGTTTCCCAAGAAATTTTGCTGGTGTTATTAATTGTAGAACATTGTTCAATTTGCATTTGTTATTTAAAAAATTATTACATAAATTGCGATCTTTAATTCATTGATGGGTGTTGGTGTGAAATTCAGTTTCCCTTTACACACTTCCTGCTTAAAATTAAACTTGTGTCAAACTAAATATTAAAAATTCGTCATAACTAATAATACAAAAGTGAAAATGCTTAGTTAGAAGTGAATTTAATACTATAATGCATGACTTGTACCAAATTTTAAATGCATTTTATAAGGTGAATATAAATATAAAAAGCAATATATACTTAGAAAATGCAGAGAATATCTGCAAGTATCTATACAGGGTGTCCATTACATATTGGGACAAGCGTTAAGGAGAGGTAGGGTACACCATAAGGATTCAGATTTGCATGGCAACCAGTGGTCGGAAACGTCGTGGGAAAGTAGTAAACACAAGATAGAGATAATCTGTAATGTTTATTGGTCAAAGATATTACATGTGCTGTGGTACATGATATTTGAAAATGTCACAAAATAGGTTCAAAGTTTCCACCATTGTTAGCGATGCATGCGTTAAACCTTCAGATCATAGACTAGTTAGTTCTCTGAAATACACCCGGATTTTGTTGGATATCCGCAGCAGCACAGACGATTCTTGCAACCAGATCTATTTCTGAATTTATAGGTGTTGCATACACAGCAATTTTCAGTGCACCACAAAGAAATAAATAAATGCTTTTTAAATCAGGAGAGCGTAGTGGCCAGGGAACCGGTCCACCACGTCCAATCCATCGGTGACAAAACACCTAAATTAATGTTCACGAACACATCTGCCATAATGGGGAGGTGTCCCATCAGGTTGAAACAACATATGGTGTCTGATATGTTGTGGCACAGTGTCAAGTGATGTTGGTAGAACCTCGTGCGAAAAGAGGCGATATTGTGCAGATGTTAGTGAGGATGGCGACAAATAAGATCCGACTAAGACATCACCATCCACACTAGCCCAAACATTCACTGAAAAGCGATGTTGGGCAGTATGTGATCTTACGCCATTGGGATTCTCGCCAGCCTATAAATGCACATTGTTGTAGTTGAACAACCCATCTCGCGTTAAGCACGCTTCAACCGTCATTAAAACGTAGGATGAGAAATTCTCATCTTGGCAACATTGA
>JAPMOR010008997.1:0-30665 GCA_026543865.1 Argiope aurantia
AAAAAGCAATATTACTTCTTTTGGATTATTCAATATTAATTTGTTAATTAGATAACCTTTCTTGACTTAAAGATATCAAAGTTGGCTATTATATAGGCGATTCTTGTTAACTTTTAGGTTACAAGCTAGATGATATCTGAGACATCTTCTTAGAATTGATATTTTAGCAATGAAAGAGGAAACGTTTTTCTCTCTTTTCATGTCATTAGTAGATAAGATTTGGGGTTCTTTTTGTTTGCTTTTATAACTGTTGTTCTTATCATTCCATATTAACAGCTTGTTTATAACAATTGAGGTAACTATTTAATGGTATTTGACTAATGCAGAGAAGGGGGGGGGGTGTAGGCAAATCAATTAAAAAATTTGTTATTAACCTAGTTTCCAAGTAATCAAGTTTGTAAAAAGTACAAATTCCATGAATAATAAAATATAATAATAGTATCAAAATTTTGCTATGTACAATTAGGCAGATTCTTATGTGTTTTATTATGTTCACTTGGTTATTGCAGTATTTATAAGCACTGAGCATTAAATAATACTAGTTACTGGCATGAATGTCATTCTACCATGAGCTGTCTCTTCTAATAATAAAGAGGAATGTATGTGTGTGTTGGTGCTCATATCTTTAATGTCTGGCAGTTTTATGATGCTATAGAGTTATAAATAATGATTAACTTGAATTAAAGATTACCAATGTCCTTGAAGAATTAGGTCATCACCAAAGGTGATTAGTTATAAAATATAAGTTGACTGTAATAAATAATAACATGTCTCTTTAAGTTAAAAATGTGTAGTTTAAAGTTATCAAAAGGTAGGGTTTCATAATGTGAATTGCCTATGGTTGCAAAATGCATAAATCTGTCTGTAGGCAGCTGATTAAGATAGAGGAGTAGAATTGCTTAGAAGGTGATATAGAAGAGAGGAGGATTGCCTAGATTGATTTAACTATTTTTAATTTAGTGGTGTTAAACAAACTACAAAAGAAAAACTAATTATTAATGAAAATTTTCCTTTTAATCATTTATATATAATAATTATAAATATTTTCTTCTCCTTGTTTGATTGATGTCAGCATTTTATTATAAATAACATTTTATTTTACAGGCCTCTTACCTCATGGAATGTAAAGATCTTGCCGAATTCCGAAAATATTTAGAAGATAGAAAATATTCTGAATCTCCATCTCGTTTCCCACTTCACACTGCTTACATAGAAGTATGTCACTCTCCCTCTCTTTTCATTTAGCTTTGTTTTGTAATAATATTCCTTTAAAATTCATTCAGGTTAGTTATATTTGCTTATCCTTTACAGGGTTGGGGTTTGTATTCTGAATATCTTGGTCATGAATTAGGATTGTATGATGATCCATATATTAAGTAAGTTTCTATGAATTGTATTTAAAATATTTAGAATTCTTCTATAATAAATAATTCTTCTAAATATTTCATGTACATTTATTTAAAAAGTGTTCAACTTAATGAAATGAATTTTATTTCCCATAAGGATTGATCATTAAGTGTATAATGACAATTTTTTCTGATGAACCTATTACCTAATCATTGCTGTACATTTATTAAAATATGCAATAAATAATTCTGATAAAAAAATAAAATCTGTGCAATCTATACCGATTTATCTTGTACTAACATTTTTATGATGGCAAATAGTGTAACATAACTTTTCTTTTGAATTATTTATTCGAATAATAAATCATCCTACAAATAACCTTTAATCTTAAAGCATATTTTTGCTTTTCATTTTTAGTTGCAACCTGTGTATTCTTCAATATTTTTCAGAATATAAATAAAATTAATAATTTTGGCTAATTTTGCAGGCAATATCTAAATTCTTCAACAAATTTATCAATATTCAGAGAAATGCAGTGAAAAACAATTTGGTACTCTTCATAGAGTACTATGATTGAACCAATATCAATTTCTATTATAGTAACTAGGTACATTCGTTCTGTTACATAGTTTATGAAAGAAAGAAGATTCTGCCAGATTACATTATCTTCTTTTGTTGCAGAAAATAGAAGTAATATTTTAAATTTCTGCAGGAGTTTTTTTGAAAATCTGAAATTTGAATATTAATGAAAAAAGGAAGGATAACTATCAATAAATGAAAATTAATTAAAAGTGTTGGAATATTAATTTTTCTTAAAAAATAATAAATGAAAGTAAAATAAATATATATTTGTTTTAATTTCATGATAAATAAGAAAGTAATATATCTTAAATGTATATTTATTTTACCCTTATATTTTCAGGATTGATTTTTACTGTACAGCTGTGGCTGTACAAATTTTAAACAAGGGTAAAATATGCTAAAAAAATGATATAAAATTTCGTTTTAAGATTGATTTTTAATTAAAAATTAAATTAACTCCAGTTATATTATCTTTATCAAGTCAAAAATTTAATTATTTTTTATTGACTAATACGTAAATTGTGTAAAATTAATGCCAAAAGGTATCACTGCACTTGTAGTATAAATTACAGCATCCTTATGGTTACTGCCTTGAGCTGCCACTACTTATTTTCATTATTACATTTCTGAGTTAATTTTAGAAGAATTTCATATCTAGTTATGTACTTTTCCACTTATTATTTAGATATAAGATAGAATGAGAAGTTAGTTTTAAATGCTGAACTTTAATGGGCTTCCTATTCTCTGTAGCTAGACATAAATAATATTTTAATCCTAAAATATTTTTTTAAACTTATTTCGCTGAGTGAATTACTTCTTTTTTTTTTTTTAAAGATTCATTGTAATAATTTGTGATGTCCTCTTAACTATGCACTTGATTATGTACAGAAAATTTTTCTATAATTGAAGTAATGGTTTAGGCATGAAAAATTGACATCTATCAGTTTGCCCTTCATTCAATAATGTTATGACTTTATAATAAGAAACTCTTGCAACTAGTAAAAGTTATATTAATAATTTTGAATAAAAATTGCCAATATAATTAATCTGTCTAATATTTATGAAATTTGATAAAACTAATCATACAATTGAAATTCATGTAATCATTATTGTAGAGAATAATTTGGATTAATTCTAATGGAAAGCATAAAGAAATTATAAAAAACATTTTTGTTTGTTGTTGTTATTTTCTAAAGCTTTGAAAAATTTCTACTTTTTATGTTAAATAAGTAGATGCATTTTATAGATTTGGCTATCTGTCACATGAGATGTTACGTGCCCTTCGTCTTGTTGCCGACACTGGTTTGCATGCTTTTGGGTTAGTAATACTGCTTTTTTGATTAACATTAAAAAATACAAATTTAAATTCTGAAGTTGCTTTTAAAACATAATAGTTCTCTTAAGGTGCCTAGTTAAATTGTATTTCTTTTTATAGTTTTTTTTACAGATCTTGAAATCCTCTATGTAGTTTCATTTTACAGTATCTGACTTTTTTTTACAAAATAAGTTTTGGAAGAGTTCTATAATATTAATAATTGCTTTTAAATTTTTGCTCATTTTTAGTGTAAAAAAATTGCTTGAGCATTCCAGTTAGTATCCATCACATATCAAAAATTGTGTATATAAATTTATACTGAATTTATACAAGCACTGCAGAATCATAGTTTCATGGCCAGAATACTGCAAGTTAAAATCATGATTCCTCTAAAGTTGTATCTGTTGTCTTAAAATACATCAATTTGTGAATCAAAGATCTTCATTTTGGTATAAAAGTTTAGATTTAACAAAGGAAATAAGTAAATTAATGTTTATCTAAATATATTTAAAAATTTACCATGCTCTAAAAAACTATTGTGCAGCTTTAAAATAAGAAATTTATAAAAAAAAAAATCTAGTAAATTGCATAATATGCATACTTTATGTAAAATTATTTAAATCAATAGAAGAGTTTAAATATATATTTAATTAAAACTATTTATTGCTAATTCTAGTTTTGAAATACTACTGTAACATATATTTTGTATTTTTATTTGTTTCCAGGTGGTCTATTGAGAAAACTGTCAATTATATGTTGGATCACTGTGCAATTTCCCGCAAGCATATTGAAAATGAAGTGAATAGATACATTACTTGGCCTGGCCAGGTTCGTAGAAATTTTCACTTGATACATCTTTAAGTAAGAATTACTCAAATTTTGCTGACTGCTTACTCCGTAATCAACTGTAATTTATGAGTTAATTCTGACAGATGATTGTGAAGGCACTACAACTTTTATTTTTGTTCTATATTCTCATGCTAATTTATGCCCATATTATTTTTAATTAATTCTGAATAATTCATTACCTAGTTAATAAAGATGTAATAGCAACAAATAGTTTTGTCATCAAGAAGTAATATCAATTGTTCCATTGAATGAATTTAGAGTATAAAGTATTTTTCTTATTAGTTCAAATGTTTATAGATATATTTAAATAGATCAACATTCCATTAGTTGCATTTTATCTGATAAAAACATAGTTACTTCTTTTTTCAATAACCAGATGATGCTATGTCTGGAAAAATGTGTGTTTTTGTTTGTGTCTACTTTAAATTGCATTTATATATTATTTCTATTACTAAGCTATATTATTTACTAGTATTAACAATATACACTTGTGTATCTGACGGATACAGTGTAGCAACATTTGTTTGGAAAAAACATGTGACTAACAGAATGCTAAAGTAATATATTGTTAATGTATATTACCACTATAATAAAGTAAAATAAATTGCGAAACAACTGTACTTTATTTCAGCATATCCATAAACTTTACTTAAATACTAAATTGTATATTTTTATATTTCTGCCACTTTTAATTTTATTAGCAAATGACAGTGATGTCATATAACATTTTCATATATAATTTCTATTGCCAGTTTGTATTTGAGATTTAGCAATGAATAAATGCTGTGATATCATTGTATTTAAATACTTAATGATTTTTTATCATAATGTTATTTATTGAATGCACATATCTAATTGTTTCTTTCTTTCATAGGCATGTGCTTACAAAATTGGTGAAATCAAAATAAAATCTCTGAGGGCAATGGCTGAAAGAGTCTTGGGTAAGTTTCCCAAATAATATGATTTGTCATTTAACTTAATTTTTACTATCGATTTATCTTTTTCTGTTGTTGTGTCAGAGACAACTATTAACCTGGTAAAATCTTGTTTCAAAATTATTATCCTTATCACAGGGGTTTTATAGATATAAAATAACTTAATGATTTTTATAAAGAATTATTTTTTTTTAATTTAAAAAGCATGTTAAGATAAAATAAAATGTTATAATAATGAAACAAAAAATGCTTTTGATGATTTTTATATATTTAAGCATCACTGATGTGATATTATTTATTTTCATTTATCGAAAAATTCCATAAACTGTTCTACATATTTCAGACTTAATAGGATGTTCTTGTGTTTAGAACTATTTCTTTTTAATCTACACAAGCTCAAGCATTTCGGTATTGAAAGATTATGGTAAAGTGGAATACCATTAGAGATGTTATTCATTTTATCTAATTAGTGTCTGAAATTTCAGTTTCGATTGAAGGCATGAGAGTTGTGGAATAGTGCATTCTTGGCCATATTATGCAATGAAATGCCAGAAAGCATTGCTACCAAGTGTCACAAATTTTGATTTGATGTTCTAAATGATGATGTCTCTTGTGTATATTGTTTGTGACTGGTTTCTAGTGTTTTGTAGATAACCTTGTTGAAACGTATATCTGGAATATGATCGAAAAGTTATTCATCATTGGCAATAGCTATGGAATTGTGTCCGATTTTCTAAACAGCATAGTTATTCATTTCACTTCCACTAGCTTGTAGCATCCATGGTACAATGAATTGTCATCCTTTGCCAGGTTTAAAGAAATTCCCACTAAAGCACACCATTATTTTTGGCATTCTGACATAAAACAGATTAAAGTGATGTCATTTATGATTGAATTGATGCAATTCCAAAATATACAAAAATTAAAAACATGGTAAGTTGAAAGCTGTGCCAAGAAATTATTTTTTTTTCTTCTGTTGAAGAAAAGAAAATTTACAAAAAGAATGATACAAGGCTACAGTGCATTTTATTATGAACATGGAACTTACAATAAATACATATAAATATGGGGAAAAAAATGTTCAGAAAATAAAAAATGTTTTTGCTTTGTTTAATTCATATACAGGTTCAAGTTTTAACATCCAAGAGTTCCATGGTGTTATCTTGCAACACTGTGGCCCTCTTGACTTGCTAGAGAAAAAAGTACAAGAGTACATAAAGCTGAAGGCTTGAACAGACTGTTCCAATTCTACACTCAACTTGAAAAGAACTCAAGTGGATGGCTCGTTTTTTTTCTATTATGTAACTTTTAAATAAATGTGGATCGATTTTATAACTTCATTCAGTGTATATTTTATTTATGAATACATTAAAGCTTATGATGACTAGTCAACATTTACAACATTTGAAGCTTCAATACAACTACAGAGTGCAGTTCAAATGCATGATTATATATCACATTGCAGGACAAGCAACACAAAAGCTATACAATATATAACCATTTTATGATATACATAAATAAATAAGGAATGATATGAAAAATGTACAAATGTTTTGAGTGTTTAGGGTACCAGCAAAAATTAGAATACACAAGTATTTCTGCTGACTTATGTAATAATTAATTTTATGAAACTTTTGTTTCTCCAGGTAAGTTTCTTTTTTAATTTCTGATTCAAAATCTATCTGTTAAATTACAAGTGCAATACATTAAGAACATTTTTCATTAATAAAATAAAATAAAATTATACATTCATTCAATAAAGATAGGACATTTTATATTATTGTGAAATTGATCGTAATTCTTATTTTCTGAAAGAAAATGAAATCTTTTTTAAATATGAATTTCCTTTCCTTTAAGATTAATATACTGTACAAATTCATAACATTTGAAATGTGATTTTGGAAAAAAAATATAGGCATAGGAAAACTAAATTACTGCTTTAAGATAAATCATTAATATTTTCTGCATCTTAAACTATGTTTTCAAGAATTATTTAATACTGTTATGTATCAGTTATTGATAAATTCGATCATTCTTAAAAAATTGAGTTTTGTAATGTGATTTCATTACATTGTAAATTACTTTTGTTCATTAACATTTTCAACCTTGACTTCTTCCCTCTTAAAATTTATGTTTAATTAATGGAGCTATATTTTTTTATTTGAATAATTTAATAGAATTTTCTTGTTATGCAAACTAACTAGTAATGATGATGTTGCAAATAATTTTTGACTAATTAGTAAATGAATGGAAATGATTGAATTATTTTAGCATGTATCACAAAATATTACTTTATTTCTTGTGCTATGATTTATACTATGTATGTCACTATATATAATTCTGATAATTGATTTTTAGTGCAAGAAGTTAGAAAACATAACTATCTTGCTAGTGAAAGGATCTCACTTTATAAATATGCCCTAAATCTTTCAAATTCATCAATATTCAAAAAATAGCATTTACCAATGATAATGCATACATATACAAACAAATTACAACATTTAAGGAGTTACACAGAATATTATTTTAAAGCTGTAATATTAATCAAAGATTATAATCAGATATTTAAAATGAAGTAAAAATATTTCAGATTTTTATTCTTTTCAATATTATAAAAATTTAAGTTATTAGTTGAATAGCAAATTAAAGGCGTTTTTAATTTAAATGATTACAGTTTCTGCAAATTATTAAATATGTTTCCTGCTTTAAATTTTCAAAACGATCTGATAAGGGACGTTTGTAATTAATCTTAAGAAAAATTTATGTTTTAGTCAAAAATACCTTTTTGAACCAGCCAAATATAATTCTAATTAATATTTTCATTAAATATAAAATATCTATGCATATTCTAAAATTTTAGCACAGATTGAAGGCTACTAATATAAAAATAAAATCATTATTATACATTATCATTACAAATGAACTAACACTTCACAAGAACAATTCTATGTAGCAAATACACTCTAAGCCACAATCACCGGTTTTGATTTACTTGATACATTTCTCCAAATATGATTTGCACATAGTACATTCCATGAGAAATCGGCTTTCTCTTAAACGACAAATATTTTGGTATCGCCCAAATTTTGATGTAGAAAAAACCATTTTAATTTTCCTTTTTTTTCCCCAATATTATTTGATATTGATTAGAATATACCAGAACAATTTTTATCCACACCAAATCTCATTATTTAGTTGACAACACAAAACCTGTTCAGTTGTCACTAGGTTAAACCATTATACTGCCTTTAAAGTCAGTAATTAAAAAGTTTTCAGAAATTAAAAATGATTAACTAATGTTAAAAATTTTATGCCACCACAACTTTTTTTTTGAAAAATTGTTCATAAAAATGTTTATATAAAGCAAAAACTGATAATAACAATACATTTGACTGCTTCTTATGAAATAATACTTGTGAATAAATAATTTATTGGTGTTATTGAAAAAAAACATTAAAATGTATTCTAGTTTAATTATAATTTTTAAAAACATTTTTCTTAAAAACTCCATTTTAACAAAATTCTGCATTTATTGATTTTTCTTTTAACTGATTGGTGGCAAAAGAGTCTTTCAAATGTAAAGTAACTTTGCAAGATTTATGTTATAAATTTATTTTTGTCATTTCATTTGAATAGCATTATATGACACTGACGGTGACATATGAATGGCACCATTTTGGTGTTACCGGCAAAAATTCTTTTTTCGATTATTATGTTACAATCAGTAATTTTGCATGAATAAGAGTTAGTCAAGATCTGATAATATTATTAAAAATAAATACATTTGCAGTCATTATATGACCAGAACCTATGAAACCTAATCCATACGAATATATATTATATAATGCTATTAATTTTGTGTGCTGAAAATCGACAAATCTCAAAATAAATAGCATTTGCAGTTATATGAACAGACTTCGATACAACGATTAGTGACGTTCAAGAATGTGAGTTTAACATTTTTTTATTGTCAGAACTTTCAAACATTAACTTGAAATGCTATCCGATATATCAATTTGCTGGTCATAGTCAAATCTTTCAAACACTTGAAGAATGCAGTATCATAAGATAACGTAGTGACCACTTCGTAAATGTTCAAATAAAACGTAAATCATGTAAAAATAAATTTAAAATAATTTTTATACTAACATCTAAATATAAAAATAAATATTCAAATTTTAAACGTTAATAATAAGAGATTTATGCAATTTTAAGACTCTCTTTTAATTGCGCAGTCTTTCAGAAAGATAAAACTTGATATGTTCTGTTTAAAAACAAAATATTTGTAGTATTTTCCGAAAATTATCTTATCTTACCATTGCAATTCAAAACCTATAATACTTCCAGAATTTCGCAAATGATAAAATGGGGTATATTGTACACACAATTTGGAATCTTCTGAACTACTATGCATATGAGCACATTTATGCAGAAATTTCAAAAAATTAAAAAGTTGCATAATATTTAATAATATTACATTTTTAACGTGCATATTTAAAAATATCCATAATTTTACTCCCTTATTTATTGTTATCAATTCCAATTCTGTATCGAATTATCGCATTTTTAAATACAGAATCTAAAATTAAGTCATTTATGGACATTATATAATTTTTTTTATTCCAGAAATATTTAATCTGTTTTAAAGAATTTTAATTAAATCATCTGTATCAACCTACTTTCATGCAAGAAAATATCATCTCATTAGATAATATAGAAAATAAGACAGTTACGGAATAAATGTGCCCATATATATAGGGAAAATAACAACCAAGATGATATTGTTATCTGCGTGATTGTGAAGCAAGATAACAGGTGTTAATTATTTGAAAAACTCTTTTAACTGACTAATTCATAGATTTAAAAAATATACTGAAGTTAAGTTTTCGAAACAATTACATTTTTTAAATATATTTAGTGACAAATAATAGCTTGCGATTTCAGTATTAAATCATATTTATATGTATTTTTCAATTCTTACATCAATGAAATGGAAATGAGAATGTTACATAATAATACTTGGACACAGAAATAACAGTGCAAAATAGGAATGTAAACTATCCGTCTTATGTGTACTAAGGGATACGATACTAACGTCTGTGACAATACATATGTGAATATTTTACAGTCAACTATTAAAAATAATGAATATCCATTACAAGGTTGCGTTTCATTAGTGAACAAAGATTAAAAAAAACAACAGCTAATTCACCAAAATTTCAGACATTGATCGGTCGGGCACTTTGAAGTCGTGCTCATTTAAGTTGCGCAAAGCATAATTAGAAAAGTTTTAAAAGCAAAATTCAAACTGAATAAGCAGTTTTTAAAATATATATATATATATGACTGAAGAAGTCTGAAGTCTGCATTTATATGAAATTTAATCTTTCCTTCTAGGGAACTTTTGAAATTTCAAACGATTTTAGTAAGTCAGATATTTGTTAGTATTTCTGACAAACTTTATTATATTCTAATATATTTTTAAAAATAAATTTGATCAAATTCTTATTCATTTTAAGTTATAAATGTTTTTTTTATATATATAATTGAATATATTAAAGCTTTGGCATGTATTTTCATTGAAGTTTCAATCTTGTTTTAAATTATCTTTTGGGATGTTTGATAACAATGGATTCCATGGCGATTTTATAGGCCATTCAACTAAAGAAGAAAAAAAAGTGTTCTTTATGTAGTTAACCATGGAGAAGAAGAACGGGAAAGCAGTCAAATTAATGGCAGAGAGAAATATATAAATAATTGGCCAGAAAGTGCAAAATCTTTTGTTCAAAATAAAACTTAATGCGATATTTAAATGTATGTAAATAACAAAAGTAATGTTTCCTATAAAAAGAAACCACACTTCTGTTCTACGATCAATACAAAATTAAGCATATTCATTATATGCTGAAATGACGAAATTTCTAGTGTATTAATTGCATGTGAATAATATACAGCTTTCAATTACGTGTTACGGGATTTTTTTTTAGGGTTCTACTTTTGCATTTTTCAAATATTTTCTAGATGAAATTCTAAGAACTGTAATTTTTCAGTGTCCAAATTCAAACATAAAAACCCTAATGAATGAGTGCTCTGCAAAAGATTTTCTTTGTTTTCCATGTACGAATTCTGAAATATTAAATTGCATATAGAGTTCGAATTTCGTTTAGCACGTTAACTGCAGCGTGACTCGCCTGTGATTCACACTATAAAATTAGATATATCGTTAGTTCGTATTTACTATATAATTAGATGAACCCTTCTATACTACTGTTAGATAGGAAAGAATGGGTCATTTAATGAGATAGCTGAGTTGAATAATAAGCGTAAATGGCATCGAACACGTCGATAATTTATGTGTTTTCGAGTTATAATGTATTAAAGTTATAATTTTCACATATTTTGCTCCCTTCCCCAAATTAAAACACCAAAAAAAGTGTCATAGTTATGGTTATATAGCAGTAGCATGGATATTTTATCACTAGAAGCAAGATGTTAGCGTAATATATCCTCAAAGACACTTTGACATTGAAATTATACAAAATCTTTACACCTTTGACAGTATGTGACCATCAATGTGGCATTACATAGCAATGCAAGTTCTTAATCAAAACCAACATTATAATCAAACTGCTTCATGGATTTGGTTTTAGACAAAATGAAATTATGAAATTGTTTCAGATGAGTAACCAAGAAACTTACATCAATAGGGAACGTTCACCTCCAGTCTGGTAGAAATGAATCCAGAGCAACACTTTGTTTACATCGGATCCACTTTAAATATGATCAGTCTGAAATAATTGATCGCTTAACTGAATTAAATCAATTAAAAACTGAAGGCCAGTGCAAAATGAATCTCATGTTTGTGTTTGGACACTGTCACTATTACTCATTTGCAGAATACTTCCATAGCGAGGTGATGATCAGGTCATTTTTCAGGTTCTTTTTAAGTCGGTGGTCAGTAGACCCTTACTTATAGCCAGAGTCACAGAAATGTCAATTTTCTCTGTAGTCTCGATCTTGTTGTCCAACCTAGGATACCGACTCAAAAGCATTGGTAGAAAGAATCATTGTCCAACGAAATTTGATAGTTCTTTCCCGCTGGTGGCAGCTCAGACGTTGATTGTATTGTATGTCCGTCTGATGGAATCGCTGTTCAATCGTCCCACCTCCCCGTTGGTCTGAGGTTGGGATGATGTGGCGGCTGCTGACACCGTCTTGTTGGTGGCGGCGTCCAGGTGCTGGTACTGGCAATGGGAATGCAGGTCTGTTTTCTCGTCTTGCAACTCGATGCTCCAGAAGGGAATCCTGGGCTGGTGGCGACGGTAGTCCCAGTAACGATAGCACGTTGCCATGGCGGCCACCAGTAAAAGGACACCCAAGGTCACAATGACAGCAATCAAGGGTAAGGTACCGTCAGCTATGCTCCGATCTGAAATATGATTTTCTTTATATTTAAGCGAAAGTGGTTGAGTATAAATAAAATAGAATTAGTTTTGAGTAAGGCTTAGAATTTTTTTTTCTCCCACTGGTTTAGAAGTGAAACTCCTTCTATATATCTCGTCTACGAGGAAAGGATAATATTTCGAGATACGTCTTCTCATTTATCTCATAGGAAAGGAAAACTACTTTTCTGAGATTTGAAAAGGGCGATGAAAGTAATTTAGTTTCCGGTTTGATGGTGCAGCAAAGTATTATAATATGAGGCAATACATTTGCTTTTAAATCGCAATACGTAACAAATATATATATAAAAAGTCAATATTATACATTAATAAACTGTTTAACGTCTTCATAGAAAAACTCACGAAATAATTCATTCGATTCTCAGCTCCGAAAGAGCGTATTAGACGATTTTCGGTCCATAATTAAAGGTTTTGTGTAAATTGGTTAAGCAGTGCTCATTCTGAATTCCAATAATGCTATCTTTAAACATGACAGATTTGGATAATTAGTAAGAACTAATAACTTTGAACGAATAAAATTAATCCGATATTGATTAATGAATCATTATTATTTTAATCAATAAATAATTATTAATATGATCAATGAATGAATAATGAATAATTAATCTGACCAGTGCATGATTAATGAATACTGAAGCTGATAATTAATAATATGACTAATGAATGATTAATAAATAATGAATAATTATTAATCGGGTAAATGAAAGATTAATGAATAATTAAACTGATACATGAATGATTAATGAATAATTAAACTGATACATGAATGATTAATGAATAATTAAACTGCTAAATGAGTAATGATTAAATATGATCAATGAATGCTTAATGAATAATTAATGAATAATCAATCTGATAAATAAATACACTGAAAGTTCGATCTGCAGCAATCAAACATTCTTGAGTGGATTAGGAATGCTTGGTGATATTTCAGAGCTAAAAAAGATGCAATCAGATCACTAAAGTTTCATTTTTATCCCATAACTGATCTGAGAATTCTAATTACCCAACATAACTTTTCATTCCTTTGTCCTGTATAAACGCCACATGTGCAATTAAAGATTTCGAGATTATTAAAGAGAAAGAAAGAATACTAGGTAATCCGAAGGCCATCGAATTGAAATATATTTTATCTATGACGAATTTGAAAAGTGGGAATGTCCTATCCTTTTCCTGTGTTAAAATACCCATTTTAAGAGGATTTCTGAGATTTCGTTTGGACGACAATATAAAGGTCGATAAAAAGAGAAACTTGGATTGTATTTTTAATCTAATAGCATAGCTTGATTTCATACAGATTTTCAAGGTAGGAAAACAAATCAAAACAAACAAAAGGAACCCACCAGACTTGCTCCTGTGTGCGGTGGTAGGGAACTTGTTCTCGAGGAAGATGCAGTCCTCGCAGCCGGGCGCGTTTCTCTGCTGCGCGCACAGACTGGAGCTGAGGCAGTTGAGGGGGACGCACTTGTCCTCCGTCCACTGGTAGCCCGCGCTGCAAGAGGTGCACAAGCTGCCCCGATGACCTGGCAGACACTGCACGCATGATACTTGGCCAGAAGACTCTGAAAGACAAATATATGAAAGATTGCGTATTGTTTTTGTAAATGAATGTGGCCCTTTCATATCATATTTAAAATCATTTGCACCTCTTTAATATCACGATATGACAGTGAAGTGCCATTTATTTGAACGTAATTGCACAAAGAAATTCCCATTTTTTTCTTCTTTCAAATAAATAGACAGTTTGGATTTCTAAATACTGTGGATGCTGCTTGTAGTGATTACTTCGGGTCCCAGCTAAAGTGACCAGTAAAATCAAAATGTTTTACAATTTAATGCTCTTCTACAATTCTGTAGAAATACAAAGATGCCCGAAAAACCAAACCACATGACATCATTCGTATGTTTTAAATTAGAAAAGTCGGAAAGTCGGCACAATGTACAGAATTAAAAAAAAAATCATACATATATAATTTTTCAATTTTTTTTTGAAAAAATTATTGAAAACTAACATATTTTTGAGTTATCAAATATTCATTGGATAAATTATTTTCATGAATAACGGTGTCATCATAAGATTCAGCATACTATTGGAATAAATTAAGTCTGGCGAAGCATTGGTCCACTCACAAGTGTGTACTTTTCTCTCACTTCGAGAAATCATTCCTTCAAAGCGTGTTCAACGTCGCTTCGTTTGAGCGCCAAAATGTCATTCTCCTGGATAACAGATTCAGTACCACCTCTTACATTTCAACAGTGAATTAAACAACAGGTGGCGTATTTTCATCATACCGCAGCTTTCAGCTGGTTTAATCTGGGAAGTTGATAATTCTCTTTCAGAAGACCTCATTTTTTTTTCATGCTCAGCATACGACGTTTATTCATCGTGAAATTGATAATGCTTTCTCATTGCAGCCGTTAGTTCACTGAATGGAAGGGGGCAGAACATTGCAGAGGTTCAAGAGAGTTCTATAGTGGTTATTATCTACATACAATCGTTTTATTATTATTATTATTTTAATTTTTGCCTTTGTTTCTTTCATTGTCCTGCAAGTGAATTGTTGATCACTAGAACCAGTATGTATTTAGATGCAGGAGATCCTTTCCACATTTCTTTGATCAGTACAACCGATTGAACTTAGATCCGTGATCTCTACAAATGCGACTACTATATTCATAAAAATCAAGATCTCTCTCCTAAATTAAGGTTTTCAAATTTCTAAGCAGATATGTCATTGGATTATCGGTTATGGCAAATGAGCAAATAAGCAAAAGATATTTCTTTTTTTTTTGCTTATCTTGCCGATGCGTGTGTTGAGAACTTAACTATATAAATTGACTGTTTTAAGTTGATTTTATTTTCCAATCATTATTATTTCTTACATATTCGAATAAATATTGTTTTCTTCATTGCCTTAAGAATTGGTTCGAGGATAAAGTTTAACTCTATAAGTTTAGCTTTTTTAGTCAAATACTCCGGAATTTCTATCCGGTTTTTATAGGATTGGGACATGGGTGTGCCTCTTTTTATATGTTTTTAAAACTTATTATTAAGTTTTTTTATTATATTTTTTCTTTATTTCATAATTAGTTAGTCTCGTTTTTTTTTCGGGGGGTAAGCCATTGAACAATCCCAATATCTATCTGATGAAGGGATCTTTGGATTTTAGAGGTTCGTAATACAAAGGTGCAGAAATCCCACTAAAATTTCAATGGGAGGGGGGGGGTGACTCCCCCATATATACGCCCTTGGATGGATTTAAAAACACAAAAAAGCGCAAATCTATGTTTGTTATTTATATATGTATTCCTTGCATGCAATTTTTTGGGTTAAGTTTCCTAAACAATAGACATGGCTTTACCTAAAATCTAAAGTGTGATTGATCGTTCCTAAACATAGCATGTGTCTCATTTTTTACAGGAAAACGAGATGCTAAGTTTATAAAAACCGACAGTGACCAAACTTTATTTGTTATTATTAATAATAACCGGTTAATGTGACAAATGTTAATAAATTATTTACTTTAACCGGCTAATTTATTTGTTATTAATAATGACCGGTTAGTATTAATATTAACCGATTTTTCACATTGACCATAACATATATATTGTCTAGGTTTGCACTGCAGAAATGGCGAAGAGAGAGGATGAAATTTTCATCTTCTAATATTTCCAGATAGAAAGGTTTTGATCTTTAGAATATTTCTTAACATTAATCAATCTCTAAAATCCCAATGATGTCTGTCTATCCGATGACGTTCTAAGAGTCAAAATGTTGAATTTAGAATCAAATTTAAACATACTGTAAATTTAATATACAGTTAACATAAAATACTTTTGACAGTGAAAATATGAATCTTACAGTGATTCATTTGAATAAATAAGTTATTAACTTCTCGCTTCTCGAAGCATAAACGTTAACCGGGTTTCTACTCACCCATCTTGCACTCTGCCGTGGACGTGAGGTTGGAGCACGGGCAGAGCACGCACTCCTTTCCCGCCCTGAAGTTTCCAGGGGCGCACTCCTCGCACCATGTCCCTCCATATCCTGGCTGGCAGGTACATTCTACGAAACCCGGTCGCCTTGTGCACGCCACCATCCCCGTATCGCTGCAATTGCACGCTACAAAAAAAAAAAAAAAAAAAAAAAAAAAAAAATCAACACAAAAGTATTTTAGAAAAATAATAAAAGTAAAGAAGTTCATAAAAAAATATTATTAATGTATCGAATAGCGGAAAATAAACCTCTTCACCAAAATTCTGGAGATCAAAAAACAAACTCGTAAAATTATTTTTATGAGATCTCCACAGAAATAATTAAGTATATTCAAAATTTAGTCACATTTTAATATATGTTTTAAAGCATACTAAGGGATCTACTTTTAAGAAATATTGTGTCAAAAATACGTCCGATGGATGGATGTTGAAAAAATCAAACAAGTTGGATAATGGGAAACGAAGTTTTGTTCCATGAAAAACATGCAGCACAGATAAGAAACACGTAATCAAGATGCACAACATTTATAGACACAACATTTATAGACACTAACAACATTTATAATCACTGAATAAAACACAATGATCTTACGCGTTAATTAAGAATTTCCAACACTGCATGAAATTTCCCAATAAAATTTTCAGATTTCGATTCCTTATAGAAATAGCCAAAATTCTTGTAGTTTCCAGAACCATGCCAAATAGTTATCTAGGTTGGAGGTCATTTATTGGCTTGCTGTTCATTACGAACATCTGTAAATTTTTCTTTTCAGCCGTGACATTGATATAGTAGGTAAGCAGCATTTCAGATTTCTATATTTAAACAATATTCATTGCCCATTAATTTTATGATAGCATTGTTTTTAGAGTCTCAATGTTAAGATTTTGTTTTGACCTCTATATTTCGGATAAAAAGAAGATTTTCTACTTTTAGTACACTAAACCAATACTTGTTTAATTTTCTTATTTCTTCTAATTATTTTCTAATTTTTAGTCTATTATATTTCGTAATTCCTTATTTTAAATAACTCTACAATCAATATTTTTTCTGAAATTCTTTACCAGATATTTTACCAAATTTCGTACGAAATCATATTTTATTCAAAATCATCAAATAACGTAAGGTTAAGTTCTTTAATAATAAGATATATTATATTTTCATCAAGAATAAACAGAGTACAACATTTCAGAATTTGAGTACATTGAGAAGTGAGTGAAAGATCGATTAAAAAATGTTATCATAACAAACCTAAAAGAAATTAAATTAAGTAAAAGGATGTGAAATATGAGCATAAAAGGAAGGAAATCGAATCGTGTAGGAAGTAATAAATTTCATTATCGGCTGCTTTGATATCAAACATTCACTCCAATAAAACGCCATCACAATCGATTTCTGATTCCATTTTACCAAACGGAAATATTTATATTTCAAACTTTATTTTTAGTTTTAGTGAATGAAAATCTTTATATTTAAATTGATGCATTCTGAAATGAATTACAAAATACATTAGATTTAAATCGCCTTTTTATTCAATTGAAAAGGTTATACGATGCTTTTTAACGCCAAATTTAATGTTTGAGACAGTTAAACCCAATGCTTTAAAACCGATAGGAACGTAAAATGATTTTAAAAGGAAAATAAGAAAAGAGGATATAAAAAATAATTATTCGAAGCATTATTTATTAAATACAAAAAAAAAAACCGAACAAACAAAATAATTTAATAATTTATTCATATTTACCAGCTTATTACTAAAGTACTATATCAAATCAGAATTTTTCTAGAAAGTATAAGAAACTTGGGATATCAATTATGCAAATTGTGACAGAAGCTCACGGGAAAATTTATCTGTCAATACTTAAATTCACCAAGAACAGAAAAATAAAAAAATAAAATACATGAAGAAAAAATCAGAAAAATATTAAAAGTTTTATGGAAAGTAGGTTTCAACTACGAGTTGAGAACAGTCAGTCTTCGAATTTCTTATAATGTATTTGGCATTATTTTATCTCCATTTTGGCAATATTTTATTTCCTTTCAAAACATAACCTCCATTTATTAAATGATAGATAAGAATCCTATCTCTTTTTATAAACATGATTGGCAGAATTCTCATATCCTTTTCTAATATATGTAGTGACGAACGCCAGATGACGAGCGCCATCTGCTGGCCAACAGGTGTTGATGCTTGTTAGACGGAGTACAGACGAGACGAGATGGGTCTGAACGAAAGTCAGGACGTGTGAGACGAGACGGGTCTCTGAACGAAAGACGCGACGTAACATGTGAATTAATCCTGCGACGTATTCGACGAAATCTATTTAATGTTCATTTCTTTTATGTTAATGTAATTGTTCGTCCAAAATGTAATTAAATGTGCGTGATTCTAAATAGTAGTTATTCCTGAGTCCTACATATATTTGGCAGGATTTTCATCTCTATTTATAACATGATTGGCAAATGGCCATTATTAACTTCAACGCATCACATGACCAAAACGCAAATCTACCTAGTCATATTATGTTAATGACTCACTCATAATTCAATAAGCCCTGAACGCCCTATTTTTGAGTATGATTACTGCGAAATATGTATGCCCTTTTGAACCATTCAGAAAATCGTATCTTCACTATGTAACAGGAATAGACATCGAAGTGTTAATTCATCAGTGAAGTCCGAATGCATATAGACTCGCACCATTTGCGAATTTCCGGAGACTAATTTGGGCAAACATTACAGGAAAGTGCTGGGTGCCAAGAGTAATTATAGGGCTTTTATGATATAATCCCTCCACTTCCGTCAACGTTACTTAAAATGGGATAACTGTTTCGATAGCTGTTTCAACTTGCATATATTTGCATCCAGAATTGGCTTCATAGATTCTATGAACTAGGAAATATGAAGATGGCTTTAAGGAGATATATAGATATAGTCCTAGGTACATTGATATCCATTCATTCATAAATATTGAATTTAATATGACTCATTTTACAACTTTCAATATTCAGTGACAACGTATCTGACCGGGGAACCATATATATAATAAAATAATGAATTTTTTTTAAATAAGTAGCAATCGAAAGAGCATAGTGAAACATTTTTTACACATAAATTCGCTTGATCTCGTTTCCCCGTTATCGAGATATAAGATCTTAAAGTCTGGCCACATTTTAAGTAAAGTCACCAAATTTGGCGACTTTTTTGTGAAAAATGGAAGATTCTGGAAGCAGTGATCAAAATGTCGATATCTTTATTTTAACGAAGTAACAGCGACTTTTCTAAAATATTCCATGTCCTGTCTATGCAGAAAAGTCGCCGAAGCTGTGTAAGACAAATGAGATCGAAGTTTTAAGAGTAGATCAGAGTTTAGTTTGTAAAACAGTAGTAGCTTCCCTTCTTATAAGTATTAAGATGTTTCGGTAAATTACTGGTACCACCGGATGCCCCAATGCAATATTGCAACGACATCAATCGTCTCTGAAATCGTCTGATTTTTCTTCTCAAATTCAACACCAGAGGGAGCCACGCATACAATCAAAATTTGATTATCTGTTAACAGGTAATTAACACGCATCGCTTATGATTCACATCAAATATATAAATTGGGTGTTTCCTTCTCAGAGCCATGACAGTTTTAAAAACAATAAAATATATGTTCATTGGGAATATACAACCGTATAAAATTTCGTTTCTCAAGCACAATAGAAAGAAAGTTAAACATTGATGACAAAAATTCAATTTCCATACACAAAAAATAAATCCAGTAAAATAAAATCGATAAATAAAATGAACGGAATAGTCTGATAAGCAAAAGAAATGTGACTCACGGGGTTCATCTGGCGGTAAACCGTCATCACCGACAGGTATGTCTTGCTGAGCCTCGGGTGGTGTGAAGACAGTGAACTTGGGCGCGGCGACCCTGACCAAGGCGTCATGGCTCAGCCGTCGGGTTGGATCACCATAGATGGCCGACAACTGGACCACATACCTGGTACCTTCCGTCAGGCCTCCGACTAACTTTGACGTAATACTAGGTGGCAGAGAGAACTCCTTCTCTAGGCCTAGAATACAAAATAAATAAATAAGCACAGTTTAGTTTAGTTTAGTTATATATTAACGTCCCGTTTGAAGCAACACTAGGGCTATTTTGGGACGGACCTCGTAATTTTGAACCGCGGTCAGATGACGAGGACGACACCTGAGCTGGCCACACCACACCAGCGGGAGGACGTTTGGTCAGAACGGATTTAACGTGCAATAGACCCCCTTACACGACGGTTCTTCGGTGGAATCGGGTCTCGAACCTGAAACCCTCCGGTTCCGAAGCCGAGACCTTTCCACCAGGCCACCGCGGTCCAATAAATAAGCACAGCATCGAGGAAATGGTACGAGTGTTCTCAATTTTGTTTTGAGAATCCGTCACATGAGTGTTTGATGCTATTTCATGGTACAGTGAAAGAACCAAAATTCAATACAAAACTTTGGTAATAATAATATATTCCAAATTTTATAGATCTTAATCCTTCCTTTTTTGACTATCGCGTTTCATACAAGATAATGTAATAACGAACAGATGGTAAACTTTCCGACGAATTTCATTCAAAATTTGATAAGAATTTACATTTTAAATGCTAAAATTATGTATCAAATTTTATTAATCTAGTTCTATATATTTTGTTGTTGTCGTGCTCACTCGTATTCGGAGATTCAGATTTTCTGTAACGGCCACATATCCAATTTCATCGGCCTTATTATTTATTTCCTTATTTTTGAGTTATTATATTCACAGATATACATAATACTAAAAATGTGTTTTTCGAACTCGGAGGGGTCTGAAACTTGGGATATTCGTTCAAAATCTCGAAATCGAATTTTTTGATGACTACAGTAAGTTTTCCTTGTATGCATTTATCCGAATTTGACTTACAGGTGTTGATACAAACTTTTTTGTGTGCGCTGTCTAGAAAGAACTAGTGCCGAATTATGTAGATTCGACCGACAAATATTGATGAAGACTTTCTCGTGTTCAAAGCGTAGAAAAAGCAAATGCCGATAAATATCAATTTTACCTCTAGATATTGATGGAACTCAGGGGTTTAAACCGTCCAAAATATGACAAAATCATTCTCGGCAATTCCAGTAATAGAAAAACTCAATGAGCTAAATATATAAAATTCTGTTTATAGTTTTAGCATCAAATTAATAGATTTCTATCAAAAAGTCAATAAAATATATGAAGTAGGACTCGCCGGATTATTTGTTATTCTCGCTAATTACAAGACATACACGTAACAAAACAAATTATAGTTATGACCAGACAGTAAATATGATTGAGACACGAATAAGATGCGCCCCGAATCCTTTCCGATTCACCAGAGAGATAGTGTATCCCATCCAGCAAGCAGAAAGACAAAGAATCCTTTCTTCGGTAACTCGAGTCACGTAATCACCGCCTTCCACAACAAGTTCTCTCCGAAGTGAGATCAATCCTGATTTATTTAGTAGGCCCCTTTCAGCATTTCAGAAGAGGGATCGCCTTCTTTCGATTCGATTCCAGAGGTAGGAAGCTTATTGGCAGAGTTCTTCACTGTTCCGGATCCATTGTCTTCGAATTACTATGGCTTCGTTTTCCTGAAGTGTGCAACTCAAATACTGAAATTTTAAATCGATGGGAAGGTAGTGAAATGGAATTTGCAGCCATGAAATTTCTGCAGAGGTTTGTAAAGCAAGCTTACCTAAATTGCATATTATGATAACCGTCCTCATAATCATCTAAATTTCAATACTCTAGCAAATCTGTAAAATTTCTCCCTTGCAATTTAACGATAAGAGAAATTCACAGATATATTTAAAGGACACTGATTGGATGATAGTTCAATGAATAATAATAGTTTAACACCAATAGGCGAGCTTCGCGACTATTTGGTGTTAAAAATTAAGGTTCTGGAATAAAAACAATGGCAATATCTTTCGGAGCACTAATATAGAGATCCTTCTAAAATTCGAAATCCCGATAAGAAACTACAAAAGGCAACACTTTTACACCAGGTGCCAATTCTCTTTTAGAAATATTGAAAACAAAGCGAGCTCTCTGATTGTTAGGAATAAAAGAGTTTTGCAACGATGTGCTGTTTACTTGGGTTGCAAGTTTTTACAAGTGACGTTCTTTGTGCCTTACGCCTTACTTCGTTATCCATTATTCTAAGTTCCGCATTTCTTGCATTGTACATCTACTGGACGATATTTCTTAACAATATTATGGTTGAAATAAATACATATTAACAGGAGTATGCTCATGGTTGAAATAAATACATATTATGGTTGAAATAAATACATATTAACAGGAGTATGCTTTGACTTTCACGTAAATGAGCACAATTTTAAGCAGATTTTGTGCTTCAAGGCACAATGAAGAAAAATCGAGTATGGATCTTTCCATCGATAGAGTTCAAAATTTAACGCATATGTCCGCTGTTGAAGACAATATACCAGATTACATTTATCTAAGTAGTTACATTCAGATACTTGAAAATAAATAGATGGACTAATGATTAACCCTTGACGGACTGTGTTTAAAATTTTACACAGATCTAAATTTCATTTACGATCTGACAAAAACTGCAAATTTGGAGAAAAGTAAGCATTGGAAGTTTCACGCCTCTAACCCGTCATCCTTTTATAGCATCGTGTATACAAACCAACACAATTAAAAAAAAATGTTTTTCGTACTAAGTGTGTATCACCGAGAGGGTAATTCATGGATTTGCCACCTTTAATGTCGAATACTGCAAGTAACTTTAAAGACCAATAAAAATTTAAAAAAAAATTCAGTATCGAAATTTTTTGTTTAAATATAGGATTATAATTTTTAGAAAACCTGAAAAAACAAGACATTTTTCGACATATAAATGATAATTTGTAAAAAAAGGATCCTAAAACCCAAAATTGCAGCCCTCCCCAACATTCAATATACTCATCAGAAGTCGCCAATGTACATGTATATTAATTTATAAAACATAATATTTCAATATTTCTTTTTTCATTCCTATCATTGGCTTTCGTAACTTGCATTTTAGAAGCAGTTTCTTAAAAAACAATGATCTCCAATGCCTTAACGTTACATCATGAAACTAATTGTTTAAACTTTAACATGAAACAAATCGTTTCAATTTAAATACTATCTTTATCTTTTTGTATTTAATTACCTTGTGCTAAAAGTATTTAAATATTTTTGGCAGCTAATGGTAAACCTTTAACCACAAATATGTAAGCGCTGACCTGCGGCCTGTTCAACTGTTCTTTCAACTTCCCCGTCTCATTTGTTTGGTCTACTAAAAGAACGTTGTCCATTACAATCTACAGCTGCTTTTACTTTCCTTTTCTCCCTCTCTCCTTCAAAAAAAAAAAAAAAAAAGGTTACTCAAGTTGATGACCATGTAAAGAAGCGGATTATTTCAGATGAAACCGCGTTTCAAAATGATTATCTGAATTTTGAAGAAACAACAATCTACTCTTACACTATCTCTTATTTCAGTAGGTAATTTCCAAAAAATTACCTAGAAAATATGAAGCACCTATCTCATAGAGGATAAATGAAACCAGTTAGCGTTGGATAATGTCAAAAATATTGAATTTGACGTGAAATAGCTTTTAAGAAACTTGAAAAAAAAAGTTCTAAAATTAAAGACTAAACACCTGATAAGGCAGATTTATATCACTTGAAACAAGCAAGGACCAATCACCTTACCCATTTTTCTCTGCTAATAATAGTTCTACTGCAGCAATAAGGCTTCTTCAGGAAGTTTATAGGAGAACGGAAATCCACTGAATTCTTTCTCGAAATTGGTCTCATTCATTTTCGCATCGACTTTAGTTGTCTTTCTTTAGCTACCTGAACGGTTTTGTAAGCCCCGATATCCAAGGTGATTTTTTCTCCCTAGATGATTCTTATTTTATTACAGGAAATTTTTTCGTACCTAAGTTTAGAATTTCAAATTTATTTACTTATCTCTTGTAAATCTGCATTGATTTCTACATTTCAGAAATTTTCATAATTGGCACTTTTCCGTTAGCCGGGCGCAAATGTCGCCAATTATGAACCAAACGCGAATTTGGCGTAAGAAATTTGGCGGAATGCTACATTATTTGGCGATTTTTCGCTTGCGCCCGGCTAACGGAAAAGTACCCAGAAATTACATTTCTTATCCAACATAAATGAAATGTGTTGAACTAACTGTTCACCAAAATCAATTGATCGTCTATTAGCACTGAAATATCTTAAAATATCGATAATACGCCTAAAATTATTTGAATGATACCGGTTCAACTAACTGATATTCATTGATCAGTAAAGCGATTTCGTTTAAAAAAAAAAGGCTAGAATCGCAGGTTTATTGATCTAAATAATTCAATTAGACCCTCGGAAGTATCACGTTGTTTCTAGTAACATAATTTATTTTAATAGGAAAAGTTAAAATCTTTACCCACGCTTCAATATTTAAATTTTCTCGTATACATTGTAACAATCCCCGTTTCCCAGTACTGATAAGACATTTACAGCCAGCTGTATCGTCGCTGTTACTTACTAAACTCATCGAGATAGCCAGATGGTGGATCTTTTCACCTGGGTGGTCTCGCATCTGTTCATTAGCGACTACAATGAAAGACCACACGTGGAATTCCTCGTCCAAGTGGTATTGATAGTACCTTCAAAGAGAAAGGGGCGTCCAAACACCTGGATGCTAGATGTTTCTCTTTGTGAAAGGACCTTCCCACGACCCACTGGCACCGCTGAGAGAGCATATTGCTGAACCCCGATTGGCCGAAAGAGAGCTCAAATGACCAATGTAAATTAAGAGGCGGAGATTGTCGCCGAAATAAAGTGCAGAGATTTTTTTAAGAGGAGAGAAGAAACGAATTGCAGGAGACGGTTGGACTACGCCCACGAGTTCGGAGTATGAGAAACTACCCCTGGAGTGGTCGTGTTGACGTGATGGAGAACCGAGTTTCAAGAAAAACCTTCGACTTTGACTGTTGCGTCTCCTACTACAGGTGTAAATAACTATTTATTTAACCAAGATTAGAACAAGTTGTTCTTTTGTATATATAGTGCTGTAAAATAAAGAATTGTCTGGAAATTCTGCTTCGTTATTTGATCAGTCTAGATCAGGACATTACAACATAGTATAGAGAAATTGTAGCAATCGTAAAAACATTCGAACTCGACATTTTGACTAATACTCATGTTTTAATCTTCCCTGAGTTCGGAAAACACATTTTGAGAAAATGCCCGTCTGTCTGTGATAAAGACAACTCAAAAACCGCTTTGAGCTAGATGAATGAAATTTGATATGTGGTCTTTATATCAAATTTGTAGATCTCTATCATATTGTTAGCAAAATCCGTTCAAAGACAGTCTGTTTCTCCGGTTGTTCGAGTATAAGTTAGCACGATGACTGAAAAATGAAGGAACCTAGATATATAAAATTCAGTACTCAGATTTAACATCTATAGTGTAAAACACTTATCAAATTTTCAGCTGAATCCAAATAGGTTTGTACTTTCAGAAACATGTACACGTAATAACGCAAAAACGCAGTGACATAAGTATATCAAATTTGATATGGAATTTTGTGATCACAAGAGCAGTTTTGTGTCACACAAATTAGATATTTTGGATACTATTATCTGCCAAGGATTAATCGCCAAATCACACGAAGATGTCTAGATAATTCAGTAAATTCAGTAAAAATGCTAAATTCACGGCAAATGTAAATATTTCGTAACTATTGTACGCCAATGCCGCGCAAGACATACTCTGGGATAACCTTCAAGAGAAGATATGCGAGAAATGTTTGAGGAGACCACTCCTGCTTGTTTCAGAAATGCCAAGATTGCTTATTTTAAAATTCTGAACGATTGTAACGATTGCTCTGAGTTTTTTTTATTATTTACAGATGTTCACTGTGAAACGCATTATAATTCATGGCGAATGTTGTATGCATATCAACATGTAACATTTTTCAATAATTCTTTATAATATTGGCCATTTTCTGCGTGTAATGGGTTTTTGTAGTCAATTGTTCGTTATGTTATCCCGCAACGGATCTTTTTTAGCCATAAAACAGCGAGGATTCCTTTCAGATTTATGGCTGAAAAAAGATTCCTTTTTCATTTCGAAATTTATTTTACAAGCATCAACCGGCAAAATAACACACTTTTTCTTTCCATAAATTGGCAACGGATTTCTCGAAAGAATGCGTAGAATTTTAAAGTTTGCATTAGGGAGCACCATTTTTTATTTTCTCGTATAATGCATGGTAATCATCAAAAAAGAATGTATAGTCAATGTATAGTAATCATCAAAAAACTCTAACTCGCGATTTTGTTAAAAATCTCGAGTCTCTCTGTGACAAAGATAACTCAAAAACGCTTTGAGCGAAACGGATGAAGTTTGGTATACAGTCTTTGCACCACATTTGTAGATATTTATTAAATTTTCAGCAAAATCCGTGCAGAGATAGTCTGTCTGTACGGCTGCTCAAATATAAGTTAGCTCGATAACTACAAAACGAAGAGAATTAGCTGGATAAATTTTGGTATACAGATTTAACATCTTTAGTACAAATTCCCCCAAATTTTGAGCGAAATCCAACAAGGGGTTTACCATCTGTCGGTCTGTTAGTAAATTCACTAACTCAAAAACGGAACGATTTTAAAAAATATATCAAATTTGGTACGTAAATTTGCAACTTTAATTATAGTTTTATATCAAAATTTCGTTTCTATCAGTTGAAAAGAAGCCCAGATTCGATTTTTGAATAATTTTGACGCATATGAAGGATTAATTGCCAAGAATGACACAACAGATTCACTAGAACTATTGAATTCATTCCAAAGGTTGATATTTGTAACTATTGTACGCCAATGCCATGCAAGGCGTTTACTGCGATAACATTTTTAATAGATAGAACGCGAGAAAGTTTTGGAAAGACTAAACCCGCTGGTTCTTTGTGAGATTAGCCTTAATATTAAAAAAGACAAAATTAGAAAAAAGAAGAAAAATTTAAAAGGAAGAATTTGGTCCCACTTTTTATCTCATGTCAGCATAAGCACCAAAAATATATAAATTATTTATTATAAAAATTATATAAAATATTTATATAATTTTACTACTCCTATTTTAAGCAATATATAAAAAATCCACCATTAGAAAATAATCCAATTCAAATTACCGCAGAGATCCTTATTTAAAGAGCTAATGTCAGCAAGTTAAAATTTTCTTCAGTTCTAAAGATTTTTCAAGAGCAAAATAATATTAGCATGCATTTTAAATGCATTTTATCCTCTGATCCTGGTATAGAGAACATATTTTAGTCTTACCGTGTCCTCCATAATGCGTGAGGGGCGTTAACGTCAAAGAGTAGGTGAAGAGTTTCAGATTGCGGCCCTTGGGGCTGGGAGGGGGCTTCCACGATAACTGCACAGAACTCGAGGTCGTCTGCGCCACCAACACTTCCAAAGGCGCCGACAGGTCGTCTGAGGAAAGAAAAGATCATAATTTCAAAAAGTTATATTGTCTTTAAAGTTACTTTGCATCTCACACAATAGAATTAAGATACGGTTTATATATCAAACTAACTTATATACTCGATGTTCCTCAGCTTTCAATTCAAAGTACTTATAATACTTTAAACTTAATAAAACATTTTTTCACTGCAGTATTTTTCATTGACTTTCTTCATTCTCTAGTGTGTCGTCTGACCCCCTCGGCTAGCAGTTAAGACTTTCACTTCTTCTTGTTTCCTTACTATGAACCATCTAACACTAGTATATCAATTTTCAGCTTCTCATTTCTACTGCTATAGCAACAATGCAAGTTGCTAGCGGTTGCAATGCAAGTTGCTAGCAATACAAGTTACTAGCGGTTCTAAGCAAGTTGCAAGTTGCCAGCGGTTCAAAGTATCGTTCGACGTCCCAGAGGTTTAAGTCTACTGCTATAGCAACAATGCAAGTTTCTACATATGATTATTTTTTATTATCGTGACTCAAAGTATCGTTTAACGTCCCAGCGGGTTAAATCTACTGCTATAGCAACAATGCAAGTTGCTAGAGGTTGCAATGCAAGTTGCTAGCGGTTCTAAGCAAGTTGTTAGCAATGCAAGTTGCTAGCGGTTCTAAGCAAGTTGCAAGTTGCCAGCGGTTCAAAGTATCGTTCGACGTCCCAGCGGTTTAAGTATACTGCTATAGCAACAATGCAAGTTTCTACATATGATTATTTTTTATTGTCGTGACTCAAAGTATCGTTCTCTTCTTTTTGAGTTTTGTGTGCCTGATCGAAAAAACACTACAAATTTTTCTTTCTTTAATTCATTCCCTCTTTCTTTCCAGATAAGAAAGGGAATCAGTAAGTCTGATTGTCCGATATATGACATAACGATTCAGATCTGCCAAATAATTGTGGAAATTAAACAAAACATCCTTCTAACATCTTTTGAATTGCCGTTCATGCATTTTAAAAGATCTGTATTCAACGAAATAAAAGAAGAAACAGAAATTCTGCCTTGGAGCTATTCAAAATAAAACAATGGTTTTAATAGTTTAAGAAATATGTCAATCAAGGATATGATGAAAGAGTAAAACACTGGTTTGAATTTCAATAGAAAGCATTATTACAGATTGTGCTTAAAATAAATTTTAAAAATTTTCAAACTTAAAAAAAAACAACAAAAAAACTGGATATTAATTAAGGTAAGTGAATACGTTAAAAAGTCAATTTTTTGCAAAAAAATAAAATTTTTAAAACTTAATATTCTGAATGTTTGAACAGTTTTCTTTATAAAACCATTTGAATTATATTCAAATATATATTTTTGGGGAATTTTTATATTTGCATTTCTATGAATTTTAATGTTATTTTCCCTCTTAACCAAAATAATTGATCTAAAACCTAACCCAATAATTGATAACCAAATAACCTAATAATTGATAGAAATCTAATAATTGATAGAATTTTCTTACGAAAAATCTTATAAATTAAAATATACTGCATATTTTCTTTGTTACAGTTTGTTATAATAATTTCTCAATATGTTCTTCGATTTCTGAACTAAAGAATAAGTAATCTATACATTTAAAAATAATTTATAGTTTTTTTTTAATATTTCGCATTGCGAAAAAAATCGAAAATTTCATGTTGTTTATCAATTGAATTTCAATATTTAAATATTAGACATAAATATAAAAACTATTTTTAGTTCAGGAACTAAATGTAATATATTTTTAAGCTATCTGCAAAAATTTAAGCAAATCATTTGATAAACCTCTAAACTAGATTTTTGTTTTATAACTTTTTAACCAAAAAAAAAAGTTTTTTTTTTAAAAAAAACCAATTTAAAAAATCTTTTGTTTACTAATTGATATATTTTGGTTTCATAGATATTTTTTTTCAATTTTTAATTAAAAAATTTAAAAAAAATATTTTGCCTGCAAAATAGCATGCATATTTTTTTAAAGCTTTTTTCAAAAGAATTCATCCTGAACGCAGTCATGTACTTTAAATCGGCCTTATTAAAATAATTATTTTTTCTTTAAAAGGATATATAAATAATTATCCAGCGAAATATTGGGGGAAAACCATAGAGCTGATATTAGTATCTCAGCTCTATGGGGAAAACTGAGCAAACATCACAACGTCAAAGGCGGAAGTAAAAAAATAAATAAAAATAGAACAATATTATGCATAGAAATGGATTTAGTTAATTCCATCCGGTAAAATGACAACTATAGCTCGTCATTGGTTTTTCATGCCATATAACATAAATGACGAGCTATACTCGCCATGAAACAAAAATTACTGTTGAATATAATAATAAATTTGGTTTAAAATTTCTAGTATACTGAATCCGGCAGCACTTTTTATTACTTCAGTTGATATTATAAATCGCTATCACGTATTGTTTACCGTTAGATTGTCCTGGTAGAGGTTATGGCCAAATTGTTGTTAGTCATTGGATTTCATTCTTATAAACATTTAGAGTGAACATTTGTCTTACTAAAAGAAAAACTGGCAGTGAAATAAACACCGTTATAATATGAGTAGTAGAAACTAAGAAGATAAAGGCGACTGGAGGAATTCAGAAAAATCAGAAGAAATAAGCGTACATTTACCTGATACT
>JAPMOR010008997.1:30675-46487 GCA_026543865.1 Argiope aurantia
AAGCATGGATTTGGAAGGAAATAGATAATGGGCATGAAATTAAAAATAAATAAATTAAGGGAGTTTTTGGCGTAAATGCGAAAACCAAGCACTAATCCGAAGTCATTAGAGGTTTTCGATGAGATGTTGAATTTGAACTTACGAATTACAATTATATCCATATCAATAATATAATTTTAACAATATGCAAGAACTATAAAATAAACTAAGTTTTCTTAAATAAAAATACTGAATGGTTATTTCGTGCACAATCTTTCATTATTAAATCTTACTGGAAGGGGTTAAGTACTCGAGTACAACTAACGTAAAGAATGTAGCTATACATCTTACTTTAAAGACACGATTTTTAAAGAACATAAAATAATAACACATTTTGCATTTCTACAATGAAAACAAACATCTAGTTTACGCCCCCCTCCCACCACACCCACTCACACACAAAAAAGGTATTAATTCAGCGGGCCAATTTGTCTCCGAAACAAGGATATTAAGTCTCACTTTGATAGCTACAGTGTTGCCTTCTTCAAGAACTGGCAATAACCTCTCTCGACATCAATTACTTAAGAAGCAAGAAAATACTCTCCGCCCTTAGTACCTCTCATTGTTTTATTTTTTCTCTCTCCCGGAGTTAACAAGGTTGAGAAAGTGGGCTCGAATTCATCACCGCCAATTACGCCAAATTAAACCTGTCCGAGCCAAACAAAATTACAAGGGGAGAGAAAAGACTCCGAATCTTGAGAAGAAGAGAGCACGGGAATTATAAATAGCGCGAGGGAGGGGGTTTACGAGAATGGTTAATGCGACTTGAAATGTACTACAAAATGGAGTTACGGTCTTTTCAGTTGTTGGGGAAGGAAATAAATAAGACGCCGGATTTTTAGAAATGGAATATGCACTTTGCTCGACGATTTACGGAAGAATGATATGTTTTATGGTTTGGATGAGTGCATAAATTTAAATTATAGGCTTGAAGAGTAAATAGAGGATTATAACAATCTCAGAATGAATTTCATTGCTATTCTGCTCATAAAAATTAGAATTTGTAAACAACAGATACACCTCTCAGTCCATTTACCTTGAATATTTTACACTCTAATGCTGCCACATTGGTTAATTTTTAAACCGTTAGAGATGAACTTATAATTCCAGATTCAAAAATGGTTTAAGTGATGTATAGTTGCTTCAATTAATAAATGTACTGCTGAAAAAGTTAATATATTTAAGTTTCATACGGTGTACTGATTTTATAAATAAAATATTATACACACGTGAAAATTAAAAAAAAATAAGCGTCAATTTGTAAAACCAAAACTTCAGCGTTATAAAGCCTTGAATAGCATTATAATAGGCAAATCAAAGGCCGCTCGAGGAAACAAGATCCTCTGTTTGATGGATTTTTCTGGAGGCGATGAATGACATTTTCTAAAATCTTGATATCCATAACTCCATAACTCGGTGAATTTTAATGGCACAATGAGTGGAATGTTTTTTTAAAGATTTTCATGTGTCAAGTATATTGCATTAAGTAGGACTGTGACATAGTTGGACATATAGATTTCATAATTTTTTCAACAGAAAATTTATTGACTGAAACAACATGAAATTTGATTCTTTATGTCCTTTAAAGCATTTACTCAACTGTAAGTGTTTGCATATCTCTAGTGGTTTAAAAATGTGCGAATGGATCACAATAGGGTGAAAAGCTAACATTATAACTATGCAAAGCGTTTATTTTGTTTACTACCGCAATCAGATCCCACGTTCGAAAATTTTATTTTATTAAATCGTGATGATTACATGGGAAAAATACCTTGGTTGCATAAAATTTTACTGACAATATTTGAATTGGATATTTTAAATGGGGTTGCTGCAAGTCTATTTTTCTAAATGAGACATCACCTAATTTGTGATTAATTTAGTATAAAATATTTTATAACTAATCAATAATTAAGATCCCAAAAAAATTTCAATGCTTTGATCAAATTAAAATTAGCCAATACAAGAATTTGCATAAGGCTTGAGTATGTGGTGTGGTATCGAAATATTTTATCTGTGAATAAAATAAAAAAGAATTATAAAAACATAAAAACACTACTATAACGATAGACATATATATATATCAATCAAATGAAACCAATATATATATATATATATATATATATATATATATATATATATAGAAACTATATCAATAAAAACTTTTGTTATTTTTTTTATTTGAGACTAAGGAATGATAGAAATGTGAAAAAGTAATAGCGAAAAATAAAAGACCAAAATCTGGCGCCTCACAAACTTCAAAATAATTCATACATTAAATCGAACTGAAATTTAAAATGCAAACGAAAAACACACTGTTTGGCGATGCTTCTCTGCCTTCCATTCCACCTAGGGAATACCCTCAGCTCTTTCCTCCCCAAAGCCCGGTAAAGTGCTCGAAATCAATTCTATTCTTTTCTCCAATACGAAACTCGAAATCCCATTTAAATTTCTAGTTCCTCCAAAAGATCTCTATTCCTAGATGTATTCCATCAATTTAATATTACACAAGATCGCCTGTCACACCTTGAAATCCACCCTTTTCAATCCAGCTTCCCTTCGTGCCCCCCCCCCTTCATGAACGGGCCAATCATCCCTCATGGATGGGGTAAAAACGGGAACAAGGTAGCAGGGTTTTAAAACGGTTGTGACTCATCTGATCCTCCAAGCTTTAGCACTTAATTTTCATTTAAGATCCAGTCGTCCCGACGCCAAATACCGTTTGAGTCATTCCCCCCTCCTTTCACAAATTGACCGGAGTTAGAAAGTGGAACTGTTCTCTTCCTGTTAGTGGATTCTGAAGAAGTCCTTGCTTTGTTTATCAGTTCTTAAGAAGGAAGTGAAGTAATTCTTCATTGAAATTTAAGGTCATCCAAGAGATGGTTGGAAAGCAATTTGTAGTACACTGGGACATTGGAGGACTTCATATTTGTTATCTTAATTCGAAGAAAGCGAAGCATTGCTCAGACACGAATAAGATTAATGAACTAGAAAGCATTGTAAATTTTATAACAGTGATAAAAATTTTCTATTTTAAATTCACTTTTTGATTCATGGGATGCTCCAACTTGCAGGAACAGAAGATAAGAAAGTATTAAAAGCAATTTTAAGCCAGTCTAAGAGATAGAATGAGTGTTTTTGAGGCACTTTCACACTACCGTAATTTGATACATCCGATTGCTATTAGAATTTTATTCACTTTGCGACTTTTATAAAATGATAGCTTTCAAATTATTTTCTATTGGATCCCGAGTAACGCAGGCATTCAAGGAAATGAAAGTGCGGATTCAGCTGCAAAATCTGCAACGACTTTTTTGAACATAGTACTTCCCTATTATGACGTAAAAAGGTCCATCTTTCTTTAGATTTTTCCAACTGGTAAAAGACATGGAATTTGCAGATTCATAATAAATTATGTTTCATTAAACAAGACATTGGTTTGTCTTGTTTAATAGAACATTTCTATCCTGTTCTTCCTATACGTGAGATGGATGTTGAATTGACTCGTTTCCGTATAGGAAACGAGTCTCATATTTTGCCAAAAATGCGCCTACATGAAACAGATGTCTTCATTTTACTATTAATCATATTTTAATTGAATGTCCTGTTTTTAATTTTTATCATGTTTGTCTTTTTTATTTTTATTTTATTTTTTTTGTTTTTTTCCCCTCCTCTTCCCTAACGTTGCAAGACTTAATGGGTGCAAATAATAATAATAATAATAATAAATACCCAAATATTTTTAAAAGCTATTGGGTTTTTAATTGCATTTAGCACTTTTTCTGTTAGTATTTAACTTCTATCTTTTTATGTTTCTTCGTTACATTAGATTTTTCAATTTTCATGTATCATGAATTTTATATCTTATAATTTAAAATGCTAAAATCACCTTTTATTTTCATACTCTTAATTTCTGAGGTTTTACCTTGGCGCTAGTGCTTATCTTTTACTAAACTATACACAAACAACCAACCCAAAACTTTTCTTCATATTTCGAAATAAATATGCTAATTTCCCGTTCCTTCCGTATAAAAATAAAGGGCCTATGGCAAGATCAGAAACAATACGAGTACTCAGAGTTTCTTTCAGACAGTCACGTGAACATTTTGTGCTTCGAAGTATAATGAAAAAATTAAGCATTTTAAGCAGTTTATGTCGACCATTAAAAGAAAAATTTGATACTGAATTACTATTTTTGTAATAAAATCACATACAAATTTCATTTATCTATGCCATTGGGTTTTTGAGAACAGACTGAGAGATGGTTAACTCAATGACAAATTTGCTCAAAATTTGATTAGGAGTTATACTTTAGATGCTAAAATTGTGTATGAAAACTTGCTGTCTAGGTCTTTGACTTTTGCTGTTATCGTATTTCTTTACAAGCGAACAGATAGATACAACCAATTTATTGCAGATATAAATTTGGTGTCAAAACCCCATAATAAATTTCATTCGTCTAGCACAAAATGTTTTAAAGCTACTATGTTTACAGACGGATAGACAGACAAACATATTACCAAAAATGTGTTTTTCGGACTCGGCAGATCTAAAACATGAAAATTTGTCAAAATTTCAGGCTGTATTTTTTTACTTTTACAGCATTTTCTTTTTGCATACTTTGTATACCAGAAAATAAAAATGCAGTAATTCCTTTTGCTATCTAACTGTTCGCTATTCATATGCAATGTTTTCTATTGAAAGATGAAATTGATAGAAAATACGGTGCATATTTTTCTTAGTGAATTTTTCCTTTATTTTGAAATTCACTTTACTGCCGGTACTTTTTTTAATTGTAGCATTTGGGTCAAGCAAAAGTTTCTATTTTACCCATTTAATGTTTTCTCGTTGCACATAAAGTATACAAAGATAAAGTAAAGTAATTCATAGAAAGAGGTTTTTAGAGTTATGTCTGCCTGTTTGTGAACACAGTAACTCAAAAACATAGAGCTAGATGGATGAAATTCAGAATGTAACTTTAATACCAAAACTGAATACCTGTTTCAAATTTTTAAATAAGTCTAATAAACGTGGGGATAGATTCTCCACCAGGTAGCATATTATTTTTAGAAATGATGCCAACTACCAAAGAGTAATACAGAATATCCCGACTGGAATTCTCAAGTAGGAGAGACAATTCGTGTAATCTTAGTCTTGTCAAGAGTTCTTGAGCATAAAAATTCAACAAAATTGATATACGAACTGTGCGTAGGGGGCAAGCTTGATCTTAGAATACTGCATCTGATTGTAATACTACATTTCTAACAGTTCTTCGTACATCATTAATGTATTTTCTCATTAAATTTAAATATAGTCAGTTTTACTCATTATTCACTACACGATTAATCTGTGGTGAAGCTTTATAACAGCATCTGGACAGGAGTGATCACTTTTGTCTAGTGGTCATGTTACTCGGCTACGAACTCAAACATTGCGAGTTCGGTCCTCGCTTTTGCCAAATCGCTACAAATCTATTATAATGGAGAGAGTGAAGGACTCATTTAAATCCATTCTAACTAAATGAATGTGAATACTATAGCCACAAATGCTAGATGGATAGAATTTTATTTATCAAATGATTATGCCTTTCTCACCTCAATCTGCTTCCATCTGCTGTTTAATCTTATATACATGCGGGCGATAATTTCAACATATTACATGCCACGTGAATCACCAATGACTCACACTATTTAATTAGACGACCCCTTCTCTATTACATTTAAGAAATAAGATAAATAGTCCAATGCAACAGTATGTTTTCACTTTCTCACCTGCATCCAAGGACTTGATGCTTAGAAAGGTCTTCAAATGGCAGAAAAGAAATAATTGCAAGGTGCAAAATATGCACTGTATGGCGCATGTGCATGCATCACCCAGAGAAAAAATTTGTGCGAAAGTATGCCGCCTCGCATTGTCTGACAGCCTTCCATGCCACTTGTTCTAGATCTCTACACAAAATATTCTTAAGATCTCATGATTGCCTTTTACGGCAAAAGTCCAATAACAAATCGGACTGTCTACCCCCCCCCCCATGCTGTCGTTATGATTTTGTACTTAGGAATTGTCCATTTTTCCTTCAATTTGATGGACAATCCCATGTATTGTCTCTTCAGTCATTGGTCATGTGGTCCCGTTGTGCCGTCAGTACACACAAGGAGCACCCATGCCTCACTAGCTGTGAGGATAAAGCAAAAATTCCGGCGTCCTGGCATAGGGGTAGCGCGTCTTTTCCGTGATCTGAATGTCCCGGGTTCGAGTCCCGGTTTGGGCATGGTTGTTCTATCTGTGAGATGTGTGAATGTGCCCTCCTGTAAAAAGGGGTTGTGCAAGCGAATTAGTGATGCGTGAGTAGCAAAGTCGTACTCTTGACCCCCAGTTGGCGCTACTATAAAAATAACAGGAGACGCTCCCCCACCGGCTTAAATCGCTGTCTTCGTAACAGCGGGTTTGTCCATGACAAGTGCTATAAGAAACAACAACAACATAAAGCAAAAATATTGAAGCACTTTCTTTTTGTGTTCGTCACTGAGAGTTTAGGAATGCTATTTAAGAAGTCACAGGCAGTACAATCGTAATTCATTTTTTAGACAAAATCATATTTTGAGATTCGCGGGAATCCCGAAGACAGTTTGGAAACCAATCATTCATCAGTTGGGGTGAATTTCGGTATTAAATATTCACATCAACTTTCTCTTGTTTCGTAATGGTAGACCAAAGCCTGGATGGTTTCTAGATCTTCCTTGAACAATATTTGGCATGAATCTAACATTTTTATTGAATCTATTGAGCGAATACGTATTTTGGATGTCTTATTTTTCCGGCCGACTGAAACCAAAATTGGACATTTAACTACACCTGCATTCTCAAGATCACATGCTGTAGTTCATTTAGTCATTGCGTTTACATGCATGCAAAAGTACAGACAGACAGACAATCAACTATTAGGACTGGTTAATAGAAAACATGCGTACAGCCATTTAACCAACCATTGGTTAATTATTTTATTACAATCAATTCAAAATGCCAACCTTTATTTTCACTACCTGGAAAGTCAGGTTCCAGGTAGCCACCATGTCCTATATTTAATTTAAACTAATAGCGTGGTTGTAAATACAGTTTCGCAAAGATGTAATGTGTTGAAAAACATACAAATTTCAGCAAAATTCTCATAAAAGTCTGTTAGCAATTTCAATACTAACTCAGGGATAAGCCAGGGCGGCTACTGACAGAAATGCCAATCTAAAGGATTGCCAAAAGTGGAGAAATATATATGCATCTCAATAATATGAATTAAAAAAAAATATTAAAAAGTGTGCTATTTTATATTAATTTTAAATATTCAATAAATAATTTTGTGTGAAAAATGCACCTTTAGTAAAATAATGTACCATTATTGGTACACATAACAAATTACAAACCTCTAACCTAAACAGATATATTTTAAATCGATGCTCTAAATAATTCTCTCTAAGTGAGAAGTTTAAAGCATAATGAAAGCAGTTTCATAACTAAATGAAAGTACCCATCAAAATTCCTGTTGACTCTTGCTTCAGAGAATTTAAGAATATGCAACTAAAACGAACCTGATACCACTAAATGTTGCAGAACTGCAAATTATCAGGCAATGTTGGGAGAAACCATATAATTAGCAGACGGCCCCCCGCGATGCCATCTCAAATGTCAAACTTAGGAAACAACACGTGCTTTCGGATCACGAGAGGTATGCAAATTTTAAAAGGCGGGGGGATCTAATCTCTCGGTGCGAAAGGGTTGAAGACGATAATGGGATGGAGCTGCCGTATAAGTTATCATCTGCGGGGGGTGGGACGCGAGAGGCAGACGCGACGGTGTTAAGGAAGCCCTACAAGCAACGCGATGCCTTTTTGATGGGGCAAAAGGGAGAGGTAAGTCATTGCGTGGCCATTTGAACCACGAAGGAATGCACCGTGATGTTTAAAATGAACCCTTAGTAGGAAATTTCTCCAAAAATGTTGAGCTACTGTTAGTCTGGCTACATATTAAATCAAATATCAATGATTATCAGAATCAGAAATTATTCATAAAAACTTAACAAATCATTAAATCAATAATAATAAGGAAAATAAAAGAATATGGAGCGATATAGATTATTTAGGCAGGGATATTTTAAAAAATCACTTTTGAAAGAGAAGGGCATTTTTCTTTTCCCTCGATTTCATGTATAAAACAAGAAGTAGTTACATGTGTTTAAAATAATAAATTTCTTGCCAAATTTAGCAATTGTGTATAGTGCTTAATTTGGCAAGTTGCTAAATTTTTCGCTATTGTCAAAATAAGTAGTGGTAATAACGAACCAAAAAGGATGTATATAATTTTTTGAACTTATTACTTTCTCGTAATATATATATAAGTAACCAATCTAAAGTTATAAATGTTTTGAAAACGAAACTAAATAGTTTCGGAATCGCAACTAAAAATTATTTCTTATTCAAACAGAAACCAAACAAAGAACAGGAAAAGCACCATAGTATTTAGAGAGCGCAAATGCAGCTACTTCTAAAAGGAATTGAGAAAAAAGTAAAAAAACCAAGTTAATAGGAAAAAATCAAAATTAAACCAAATAAAGAAACAGGAAAAGCACCATAGTATTTAGAGAGAAAATGCAGCTACTTCTAAAAGGAATTGAGACAAAAGTAAAAAATTCAAGTTAATAGGAAAAAATCAAAATTAAACTAAATAAAGAAACATTAAAAGCACCATAGTATTTAGAGAGCGCAAATGCAGCTACTTCTAAAACATAGATGAATTGAGACAATAGTAATAAAAACCAAGTTAATAGGGAAAAATTCAAAATTAAACCAAATAAAGAAACAGGAAAAGCACCATAGTATTTAGAGAGCGCAAATGCAGCTACTTCTAAAACACAGATGAATTGAGACAATAGTAATAAAAACCAAGTTAATAGGAAAATATCAAAATTAAACCAAATAATTAAAAAAAGAATCCGGCCTGAAGACTTTTTTAAGGGTCATCCTCAGGCAGGGATTCAAAACAAGGAATGCAGACTAAACTTTTCTGTGAAGGAATGCAGACTAAACAGTCTAATAACGATTCCTCGTGACCCGAAAATCCCCTGAAATTAGTCCTAAGAGATATACCGTTTTAACAGAAAGGAAAATGCAAAACAATAAATCAGAAGAATACATCCATTAATAAGCAAAAATACAACAACAAAAATAACACAAAATAACCATATAATAACACTCAAACTAGTAATGAAAAATAAAGGAAAGAACATACAAGCAGCAGGCAAGGAAATTTTAAGCTAACGGTTGTGTTCCCGCTCTTAACACCTCCAAGCTAACGCATTCAAGGTAAAAAAAAAAAAAAAAAAAAAAAAAAAAAAATGGAGGGTTTCAGCGTCACCTATTGAGTTATCTAATATGCAAGGAAAGGTCTATTTTTATTTTAGGTAAAGGATTAATTCCAAATCATACCTTGTTTAATCAAAAAGTTGATATTGCAGTAGTTTATGGAAAATTCATTATTAGTTAAATTTTTAATGAGGTTATTTGATGCTTCAATATAGGAATTTTTGTTATTACAAATCCTTTTGATCCAGTTAAATTGTGAGAAAATTAGATTTTGGAAAATTTTAGAGTTTAGATTGGAATGATAATTGCAAAGTTTTGTTATTTTAAAGTTGAATCCATTAATCTATACTTATAATAAAGCACAATGTGTGTGTGTGTGTGTGTGTGTGTGTTGGCGCTCTACAGACCAGACCATTCAACCTACAGCTACCAAATTTGGCACGTGTATACCTTGGAGCCCGGGAATGTGCACCTGGGGGTTATTTTTTCGAATTTTTAACTAGAATTTTATTTATTTAAAAATTAAGCGAAATTTTGACGTGTTTCTGCTATAACTGCCGAAAATATTACCGCACAAAAAAAGATTTTTACATGAAGTTAAAGATAAAAAATTTATCTTTTAAATGATACTACTGTTTTAATCTTAAATTTAAATTGCTATTTTTAATGAATTTTTAAATAAATATTTTAACTATGTTTTTCAATAATTTTTTTCGTCAAAAATAAAAATGAGGATTAAGCACGTTTCGCATTCATGAGAAAAAAATAGCTTTTTTCAAAGTGTTGCCATCACATTGATTAAAGCTCTAACTGAAAATAAATTAAATCTTTTTGGAAATGAAATCTGCAAAATTATAATTTTCGGCAAGTGTCTGTAAGAAATGAAACAAATATGAAATATTATTTTTTCTAAAAAATAAATTCAAGAAAAATTATTTTATGATCTTTTACACTCTTTATACAGGGTGTTTATTCAGTCCCGGATCCATTTTGATATTTAATGACTCATAAAATAATGAAGATGTAAACAAACTTATGGCATTTATTGATGGAATAACTCATATATTTTCCTTCTCAGGTTTGAATATTTTTACTTTTGTAAATATCGTCTGCGCGTGTTTTTAATTTCAGATAATTTCATTTTCCAGTCTAAATATCTGTACTTTTCTAAATATCGTCTGCTTATTAATTGCATTTTCTCTCTTTTGTTTTTGGCAACTATTGAAATGTTATGTTTACTTTTGATGTGTTTGCTCTATGTAGTACTTTTGTATGTGATGTTTTATTCGATCGGATATTAAGGAGAATGCATACACCACAAGAGAAAGCACAGATTTTATGGTGGTCATAGAGTTAATTTCCAATCAACTAAATCACTGACTTTTAAGAGTTAATTTCAAATCACTTAAACTGACTGATTTATGAATATTTGAATATCACTATTCAATAAAAAAAGGATAATTTTAGATTTTTCAGCGATCGTTTCAAAGAAAATACGCCAATAAGCGCGCAGATTTCTAACGATTAATTGGCTAAGATTATGAAAATGGTGAGTTTTTCTAAATTTTTAACATTTAAAACTTCATAAATAAGTCTTAGTTGATCGTGGAAAATAGAAACATTCATTCATTTATTTAAAATTTGGTGTGTCCAGAATATTTATCAGAATATGATACCTTACTGCATTAAATTTAGACTTCATAATTTTTGAAATATATTTATAAGCAGGAACAAAATATTATTATTGATTTCATTTCAATCCTTTTGAAAGCGAAACTAAAAACTGAATTTTATACTGAATCTCAGAAATTTTTGTTGAATTATTGTTTGAGATATTACATAAACTATGAAAAATATTTTGTAGTTAACATAAGACTTAAATACCGAGCGATTCTGTTTGCAATACTCATATTCAATAACAATAATTAATAAATAACAATAAAGATGATTAATAAAATAAAACGCTTGGTTTTATTAAAAAATATCTTAATATTAATTGCAATTTCGTCATTTACATTTTTAATTAAAGTTGAAGTTTTACCGGAAATGACAACAAATTAGCAAAATATATATAGTAAATTGAACGGAACGATCTAAGCAATATAAGTTTGGTATGACTATCAAAACTTGAAGATTAAAAATGTTTTGTTTGAGAATCCTTTAAGAGACCAGTTACTTAAAATATTTAATTGAAAATTGTAGCGAGCGGTAATACTGGCGAACCGGCTGGTCGCCAAAGGCGGCTAGTCATATATATATTACAATCGTCAAAATCTCGAACTCGAGACTTGATTATCTCCATGTTTCAGACATTCCCGATTCTAAACATTTTAGAACAAAATTTAGAATTAAAAAGGCTTCTGCCCAGATGGATGAAATTTGGTAAGTATACTAAATTTGCACATTTTTAACAAATTTTGAATAAATTTCAATCAGAGGAAGTCTATGGCTAAAGTTTTCCGAATACAAGTGAACATGATAGCCACAAAACGAAGGCAGGTAAATGGATAACACTGAGTGCATAGAGTTAATATCTAAAGCGTAGATATGTATCAAATTTGATACCAAATCCTCAAGAGCTAGCTATCTTTCTGTACTTTTACATGCATATAAACGCGATAATTCAAAATTGCAACAATTTAGGTAAAAGAAATTTGGTTCATAACTTTTGTCCCTGAAGTGTAAATTTTCATCAGATTATGAACCACATTTGTCAAAGTATTCACCGCGTATTTATCAGTACATTCACAAGTATGTAAGCACGAAAATTTGAGACTAAAATTTATGATCTTGTAACTTCAATTGTAACTCCCATATCTTAAACATTGTTTTCAAGTGGTTTGAAAAAAGACACCCAAAATACACATTCGGTTTTCTGATATTTGTGTATTAGCTACATCCCTGTGATTTATCGCCAAAAAAAGTCTCCAAACATCGCATGCTAATAAGCGTTTTCTTACCTGTTATTCACTTAATAGCAAGCTGTTCATAATGCACAAGTAATTTATTGCATTGTAGGCGAAAATGTTACCACTCCAAGGATACCACTCCTAAATGTATTAAAGAGGATATGAAATTACATCTTTATAATTTCACAATTCTTAAACCACTAGGTGAAAGATATTGAGAAGTCAGCACAGAGTTTCGTATCAACTTACTAGTGTGTTTGCACTTTATAGTGCGTTTTATAATATACTTCTTCGTACAATAAAGATAATTGGATATGCATTTGATTTCTTCTGTTGGTCACATGGGTCCAAAATATGGTGTAAATTGATAATTTTTGTTTCAAGACCATACAATAAATTTAACCTTTTCTTTGAGTCTTTTCCTTCTATAAATTAAATAAACGAACAAGAAAATCTCACTAAAACTTTTTCACATAATCTCCAATTAAGTTTCTACCCTTTTACTTCAGCATAAAATCGAAGACCTTGGATAAGGATGCGAATTCCTTACATAAAAGTTATTGAACGATAGTTACGAAAAATAGATCTTTATCGTGAATCTAACCATTTTACTGGAGATACTAACTATTATACTGTCAAGAGAATTCATATATTTTGAACATCTTTTTTACCGACCTAATGGGACCAAAATTTGATCTAAAACTGCAGTTGGTTGCAGTTGCAGATAACTTATCGAATATCATTGATTTAAGTCCTTGTGCTTACAAGCATTCGAAATTACAGACCTGCAGACGGTCATTCGTTTGTCGGAATTTGTCCACAATTTGATATCTATATTTCAGATACTAAATCTGTGCACTAAATTTTGTTTACCTAGTTCTTTGAGTTTTGTAGTCACCAAATATACTTGTTCAAAAAGGACATCCAAAATATATATTCGGTTTTTCTGATACTTGTGTAGTACCTGCATCCTTGTGATTAATCGCCAAAAACATCTCCAAACCTCGCAGACTTGCTGCGAATGGATTTCTCTCAAAACTAATAATCTACAAATTTGGTCGTAATTTTATACACCAACTTTCAGAAGTATAGCTTAAAAGGATTTTTGAGTTATCGAGTTCATAGGTGACGGATGGATAGAAATAATGCCAACAATTTATTTTTCTGATTTAAGGATGTCTGAAACGTGGAGATTCATTAAAGTACCGAGTTCGAAGTTTTTGACGATTAAAATACTTCAATACTTCATATATGAGAAAGTAATAAGTGAAGTTACCCTATTAACATTAGTTAGCTTCGTAAAATAAATTTGTGTGGAGGTTGTGTATTTATGATGCCACAGTGTCAATGAAGTTTAATTATATTTTTAAATTTAAATTTAAATAAACTATTATTTTAACGCAAATTTAGTAAGTTAGAGGTTCGTAAAACTGTCACTGAAATGCGATTTATCAGCTTAGTGTTCTTGCAGTTGAGAAAAAAAGTGTACAGAGAATATAATAAATAGAATTTGATACAATGTGTTTTTTTGAAACTGTACCAATCTTTTTCATTAAGAATATTTTGCATATCTTTCCGAAGTTAATAAAAGATATTTCCATTCAAAATCCGAAGAAATAAAATTCTAATTTATCCATCATTTCCCTCAGTAATATTATTTATCACTGCAAGACTGACTCCATTATAGTATATTGCAATCAAGGATTCTTTTGAAAATAAACCGCCAAAAAGTTTGAAGAAATCGTATCAGGTCATTCTCTCACCTCTTTGAGAAGATACAAAAATAATCCACCCATCATCGCCAAGAAATCTAGCCAAGGGACATTAGTGCGGGCAAACAAAAGGAAGAAAGCAGTACCAATTCAATAACGGAATCTTGATATCCCCATTCAGAGCCATGAGATGAGGAAATATGGGATTTTTCTCCCGTAAATATCCAAGAAACGAGTATCGAATCGAAAAGAATCTTCAATGTATCTTCGTTTCGCATCCGATGGTACAGAAGAGGGGGGAAAAAGGGTACAGTATGTCGTTAAAGGGAAAAGGTAAAGGATTTTCTTAAAAAAATCGCATCCTTTTCCAAAATTTCGTACTTCTTTCCCCTGAGGTTGGGTTTCCATGGGAACGATGGTACTTGAAGATTTTTTTTTCTTCTTCTTTCTGGATTCCGTGTTTAGAAAGAAAACATCTTAACGATTTCGAAGGGAACGGAATTTCGGGGGTCTTTTCAATAAACAAGGAAATAAGATTAATTTCTTCCTACCTCTTCAAAGGAAAAGTTCGGTTTTTAAAGAGGTTATAACATAAATACCGGTTCTGTGACGTTTAAAAAAGCGGAGCATCGTCATTTTTTTTAACTCAAAGAAAACAAGATTAAGAGATAAAGATCACGTAAGCCCTTTCTTGTGGCGGATTACTTCTTGGTTAAATAGCTAAGGCTTCGCTTTGTAAGCAAATATTTTGACAAGCAAAGAAAAAAAATTCCGTCTTGGTTTGAGAGAATTGAAGATAACTAGTTTAATCAGCAAAAGAAGAGAGAGAGAAGAAAAAAGTGATTTTTTTTATTGAAATTGATTTAAGAACTAATACCTTATACCCAAAAGATAAATTGGGGGGTGGGGAGTGGAAGATATCCATATCTTTCAAATATTATAAATTCTACTAATAATGATAACGAACAAAAATTTTCTTCAAGATAAACCACTTGAGGGAATTGACTACTGGAAAGAAAAATATAACGAAAAAATATACGAAGAAGAAAAAGAAGAAGAGGAGATTGGAAAAGTAAACTATCATGTTCTGTTTTTCCTACCTTATGTTTGCCTTGTACTATATAAGACATTCAAGATGGCTATTAAAATTTTAAAAATAAAGAATAAGAAGTCGCAGGGAATAAAGTATAAGGAGTTTCAATATATTCAGAAGAAGCTAAAACACACTTATTCGCTTAAAGTATTCCTTTTATTATTCTTTAAAAAAAGTAAAGGTTTATTTCTGTAGCACATCGTACTTACACATGGAAAAATATATAACAACAATTTTATTGATTGAACTTATAAAGTTGACTACCTGTAAGACGTTTCTAAATATAGCTCCCGGATATGTATGGGTAAGAAAAGAAAAGGGTGGAAAATTTGTAATGTCGGTGTTTCAATTTTAAATAAAAGGCTATTAATCTGAGAACAAAAGTTTAAATTGTTAAACAAGGTAGATTTATTTAAAGAAAATTCGGCAAAGGTAGGTTTTAAAAACACATACTTATTAGTAGAAATTTATTAAAATGAAGCGTTATAGATGAAATTATTTTCTTCTAATCAGTTTTGAATTTATAATTATAAACATCATAGAATTTTGAACACATTTTTCTTTTTTACAAATTTACAGATAGACACATAAAAATATTTCTTTTATGGATTCACCCAAGCGTCAAAAGTAGAAATTTATGAAGATCTTGAGGTTGAATTTTTAACGATAAAAGTATTTATTTATTTATTTTGTATAGACTTCATAAATA
>JAPMOR010008997.1:51487-118714 GCA_026543865.1 Argiope aurantia
ACCCATTCTAGTGTCATGGAAAGTATACTTCCCACAAATTCATCAATTTGCATGCAATTATGTGCGTGTGCATACATTGTAACAAACTTTTCAATAAAGCAGAAACCTAATTGCTCCAATTTTTTTTATCTCACACAAAATGGTGTCTTGATTTGTTATTTAGTTATTAATTAAATCAAATGATTGATAAATCATATTATATTTATCTAATAAATTGAATTAATTCCTTTTCTTAAGTCTTTCTCATTTCTAAAATTAATTTTAATTTACCAGAAAAAAATGGCCTTTTAAAAGGCTAATCAAACAACATGTGTTTCCTAACCTAATTTATTTTGCTTCGTAAATATTATCGTCGAACTATTAATACTTAAATTCCTGGTAAGAATTCTGAAGAGGAATCAAATTTCTTTTGTCTACAACAGTTAATCTTGTTAAAAAAAAGTTCCAAAAAATTCTGAAATTAAATATTTTGAAATTAATTATTAATGTGCAATTACTTAATAAAATTTTTAAAAAAAACATCAGAAGCAACATCGGTATTTAAAATGACAAATAAAATTTTTTTATTTTCATTGTTTACGTCTTTTATGTAGCAATAATTGTTTCTCTTACAGTTAACTTAAGAAAACTGTAAGCGAAAAAAAAATACTAAATTTATTTTTCAACCTTTCTGGAGAAAGAGAAAAAATCCTAGACGGCGTTTTCTTGAATTATTTTTAATTCCAAACTTGCAAACAGTAATAGGAAAAAAGTTCTTGATAATTGAGTAAATCGGCGTCAGCATAGAATGATCTTGTAGCAGATATGCTTTTTGTTGTCAAGAAAGCGATTTCTGATATTTTTTTCACTTCACTTTTTTTTTAAATGAAAGTTCTTCCGATTCGTTTTATCTCAGTTTCTTCTCACTTCAATTCACTTCCACTCTCAAAGGAAGTATTCGGATTTAATTGAAAAAAAGGAATAGATTCTCAGAGTATTGAATTGAAAATAAAATCGTCTGCGTCCTTTTTTGTTCTATTCTGCTGAACTCGAAAACAACTCAAAGAAAACAAAATAGGAAATAAAAATAAAAAAAGAAAGAAAAGACAAGCAAACGAAATAGAAATTCGATGTTCGATGGAAGAACATTGGATTCGGTTACTTTGATGTTGAAAGAGTTCCCCCGCAATTCTTTTGTCATTACAGTTGAACCAGAAAACAAAGAAACATCTACTTTTTTTTCTCAATTAAAAGCAAACAACCAAAACAGCTACAACTATGATTTTGGAATCACGCGAGCTGAAAATAATCTACAGTCTAAACATATTTTCCTTTGAATATTTTTGCTTTGTTGTTGGGCTTGAAGTCAGATAAAAATATGCTGATGAAAAAAAGATGGAAAGAAATTCGGTGGTTTTATGGAAAATAAGAATTCCTAGATGGGAATGAAAAGTATTAATAACAACACTTTTAAAATATTTCTTTCTAATGATGAAAAAAAAAAAAGAAAAGAAAAAAAAGATAAAGAAAAACCGCAATAAAATGAAAAAAAAAAGACTCTAGTAGACTATAGTAGAAAATTTTACTATAGACTATACAAGACTATATAGAAAGACTATAGTAGAAACTTTTAAAATTCTCAATACAGACAGTAAAAAATGCAGGCCTCAAAACAATGCAAACAATTACAGCAGGAATTCCCGTTTTCTTTTAAAAAAGTTCTCGTAAATTGTTTTTTACTTGGACAGGGTTGTAAGTATAATATATCTTCTAGAAAATGTAAAAATAGTCTTCTGTTCTTAGTAAATAGAGTAAGAGTAACAAAGGTGCATTCTTAAATTTCTCTTAACCATTAAAATTAAATTTTTATGATACTGGAAATTAATATTTCCCCATTTTTTAAAATTATACGATAAAGCACAGAACTCTTAACTTATCTTCAAATACACTAAGATATATGTTTATGCTTAATTTTCTTTAAATATTTTCTGTAAAAAAAATATAAAAACTTGAATTTTTTCACAAATGCAGAATAATTTCCGATTTCCCTGAATATTTACGACGATTAATTATAAAATTAAATTACTATTTTATTATAAAAAGATTATATATTAAAATAACTTAACTTAATTTTTATAATTTAAAATAATAAAAATAAAAATAATTTAAATTATTATAGAAAATTGAGTATGAAGATATTCGGTTTTCTATGATAATGTAGTAACCCTCCAGCCAACTCAAGACGACCTCGCCGACAGCAACAAGCCTCCCATTGGACAAGAGAAGATAGAAGGCAAGACTACATAAGCCGAGGTTCTCCTCCCCCCAATAAGCTTACCATCGAAGTCGAACACTCAGCTTCAGTCAAGACCCTCTCCTACTCATGACCAAACAACGTAGCAGAGTCCAAAAATTTTAGCCCACAAGAGATGGCGCCCTCCCGGCGCCGGCGCTCCTAACGCATTTCCTTGTGTTCTTGTGTGTATGATAATGTAGTCATGTAATGATTAGAATACCACAACTCCTAGGAACAATTATTTTCAATACAAAATTTAAAATATAATTTAAATATTCAAAATCTCTGGCATTTTCTTCTCCTGTATGCTTCTTATTTTATGTACAAAAACATACTATTTGGTTATATAATAAATAAAGAAAAATTCGTAAGCAAACATTACTTTAATATCGATAGAAATAAAATAATAATATTATTATCACTTTTAATATTTATCTGCTTATTATTTTATACATCATAGATGTTATATAATAAAATTAATTATTAATATATTCTAATTTTTATAATAATGACTTGCAGTTGAGAAATTCTTTATTTTTTATAGAAAGAGAGCTCTCAATTATTTTATCGAATCGAATTTTAGCAAATGCATTGACAAAATAATTCTTTTGCTTTAAAGAAATAAGTTTCAGAAATTAAATACAATCATTTCACTTTAAAAGCCAAAACTTTATTGTATCAAAAGATTAGTATTCGGCAACACAATCAAAAGACAAAAAGCAACAGCTCAGACTATAATTGATTTTGGCAAGCTGTCACGAAATCAGACATGAAGAAGTCTATTGTTTAACCTTGTGACGGGGCTCAAATTGAAGAATAAAAAGATGATAAGAAAGGATTTACTGATCATGAAACGGAAGAAAGGGCACACTGCCAACATTACGACGCACGAATAACAACCTAATCGACTTTTTTCAAGATCATTTAAAAACAATCGCTCTCATTTGCTGTAAGAGAATAATTCTGCATTTGGAATTTTTCTGTTTAAAACCAGCGGAATTTTCTCCTCTTGTACTTGAACAGCCAGACAGATAGACATCCTGTAAATGAGTTTCGTTGAATGTTTGATAGAAATATACCGAAGTCGATATATCAAATTTGTTCATAAGTCTGTATACCAAATTTAATCAACACAGCTGAAAGCATTTTTGAGTTATCGTGTTCACAGTCAGACATACAGACTGACATAATGCGAAAAATTATTTGTTTTTTGAACTGGGGGAGGTTTGAAATGTGGAGATTTTTGGATATTGAAAACATTGCATTGTTGGTGAGTCGCAAGGCTATGTCCTTCCATGTTAACGCTAAAACTGCACACTACACGATACCCATGAAAACTAGGATACAGGAAGTGAATCTGGAACTTCTGAGTCACTCTTCGTACTCCCCCGGTTTTATTTCTGCTTCTTCTACTTTCTACCATTCCTATCTCTCTCTACAAAGGAACTTCTGAAGAAACCAAAAATAGAGGTTGCCGGTTTTATCGATAGGAAAACTCCCAATTGTCTTAAAAAAAATTCCCAAAAAATTCAAACAGAGATATTGAATGTTATAGATAATCAATGGGATTATTTCATAAAAATTTTTTTTCTTCTTTTTTTTAAAGTATTTATTATTTCCAAATAAATTTTTACAAGATTTTTTGTTCCCCGTCTTGCATGTCTTTGAAAAGTGTATAAAACAACAAATTTACAAATACACAATGTATAAGTTACAAATGAAAAATTCGATTTTCAGGGAAAAGCGCAGTCATTTTGCCGAGTCGTGTTCAATATCTTTATCGGAAAACAATGGTACAATAATATTGATTTTTCAACTGTCACATAACAAATATACCTTTTTTTAGAATATTGAATCTTGAAAAATTATTATATTGCAATGCTGGTTCAAATCTTTTTTCTCATCAGCTTAAGGGCAAAGATCTTAGTGCATGGTGAACTACAATGAAGTCGTTCCTATGTTGCATGCTCTGCTGTTGGGTGGAGTTAATGTCGTGTTTGCCTCTTTATTTAGGGGTTAACTTATTTAACAAAAAGTATCCAATTATAATGAGTAGTGAGTAAAGAAATGCAGTTGGAAAGGAGTGCAAATATAAAGGGGCATGCTTGAAATTTTTTCATGAATCCTATTACTGCTTATCTCTTAGGATAATAATTGATAGTTTAGGAATGGTAAGAAAGTACTATTGTATTTTTTATTTTTGAAAAAAAATAAATACCGAAAACTTGAAAATGAAGCTACAAATGCAATACTCTTTATGTAAAGTTGATGATTACTAAGTGGAAATAATTCGTAAGACTCAACAAGTCTTCGAGAATGCAGCAATAAGTAACAAGCCGATAAAAGAGTTGTACAACAGATTGAAAGACGGTCGTATAATTAATGGAAAGAAAAGCACTTTCTAATAGGCTCTCAATATCGAAACTTAAGATCGCCATTGGCAAAATGAGGATACTTGAATCTAAAGTATAATCGTTTAAACATTGTCAAAAAACTTGAAAATGAGGCAAGATCTGATCTAGGTCTGTTTGGTTCCAGTTTGACAGAGGATTCGGGCTTCAGAAGAATCTCAATTTCTCACCCTGCTCGAATCAACTTTGCTAGTGTTGATAAAGATCAAGCAGAAAATGATAATGCATTTTTTGACTAAACACGTGAGCTTTTAGAGAATACAAGAGTAGCACAAAAAGTTGAAAGACGCTCGTGTATCAGTGAGAAGGGAAACATGTTTTTTTATAGGTCCTCGGTATCGAAACGCGAGACTGTCATTGGCAAAATGAGGATTCTTGAATCCCAAGTAGAATCGTAGTCAAGCAACTTGCAAATGAGATGGGATCAGCATTTGTTTAATTTCAATTGGACAGAAGATTCGGGCTTCAGAAGAATCACAGTTTTTCACCATGTTAGATCTTTGCCAAAGTTCACGAAGATCGAGCAAAAATGGATAATGAATTTTTCAGCCAAACACACTGTCTATACTTTATCAAGCTCTCTAATCTCTTGATTTCGTGAGCTTTTGGCTGAACTGAACCCAAACTGAAGATACTTTGACAGGAGAAAAATTTCAAGAAGACATCACAGAGAATGCGATATATCTCAAAAGAGGCGTTTCAGTGTTGCCTTCTGATAATAGCAGTCCAAGACGATTATTTTGAACGAATTAATGTAAGATTATTATATCCTAATGAAAGCCCATTTTATGAATACAGATCGCCAACCTTTAGAACAAACTTTGGGAATTTGTGCAATAGAATTGTGGTGTATTTTATCTAGGGAATCATTGGGAATTCATTTCAATTATGTTTTGTTTCATTTGCAATTATGGCGCCAGTCCTAGCTTGAAGAGATGAGATATGTTAGATGGGGCAAAAACATCGAGGCCCAGGAATTCAAAAATATTTCTAAGAGTATTTTATTTTTATAATGACAAACGGACCTGATATGAGTTGAATATTTTTCCATTTATTTTCCTTACATTAAATATTCACACACTCTCATTACATTAATCCAAATGACAGCAGGATAGTAAATTTTCGTAACAATACGATTCTACCGATTCAAGACTGTGAATCATGATAAAAATTACGATAACCCTTATTGTGTTTGATGAATGCCTAATCAAAGATTACATATACTAAGTTGATCTTACCCAAGGCACAGGACATTCGAGTCTTAACTTTGCGGCACTGAACTACACCAAACAAACTTAGTCATAAGAGGCTTAGCAATGAAGACTACAATAGATACGCAGTAAATTACATGCTCAGAGTCTTCGTGTTACCTGAATGCAGGACGTTCTATGAAGAAAAAAAAGACATGAAAGGGAAATAAATTTTTTCATACAGCAATATAGAACATGATGAAAAGAAAGTCTGCATTTTCTATGAAGTGAAAAATGGAAAATAATGCTTCTGCGATATGAAAATAATTCTATCATATTGTAACGTAACATGCTCTAACTTGGCGCGGATTGAATGGCTCAGTGATAGAATGCTAAGAACTGAAAGCAACAGTATATCTATCATATCTGACTGCAGTATCAGTATCTGACTGCAGGCAAGTTGCCTAAAATTTGTTTTCTCGTTTGTTCTAGAATGTTCTTATAATTTCTGTATCTTTCTAAATCCGAAAGATTCGATTCATTTCCTCTTGTGAATAAAAACAGATGAAAGGTTCAGTTCCTTGAATAAAGTCTCGAGTTGAGATTAACGAGTGTTATCTTTGACTTTAGTTAACACAAGGTTTATCTATGCTAACTTCATCTACGCGACAATATTTACATCTGCTTTGATAATAAAACTTACTTGTTAACGAAACATAACCTCTATTTCTATATATAGATAACATTTATACTAAAAAAATACGGAAGAGGATTTAAAAAAAATAAAAACTGCTACCAAAAGGTATTAGCAGAATTTTGTAAGACCACTAAAAGAAAAACTTAAGCGGGTAAGGCACTTCGATGGCTTCCCCCATCCGAACAACTGTCTTTCGAGTTCATCGACTTGTAGGAGCGTTCTTACAAGCCTACTCATGTCGATGAATGTATATTATCCTTACATTTGCTCTAAATATTCGAAACTTTATTTTACATCTTATTTCCTCCTTTCTTTTTAATTTATTATTCAAATATTATAGAATAATAAAATCCCTCCTTTTTCGAATATATACCAGGTTCTGCATTTGTGCTGAATGTAAAACAAATTAAATTAATCATATGATTGATAATTATTAATAAAATAGTGTGTTTTCATCCGGAACACACCAAAGTTGAAAACTCCTAAAGTACTTACATATCCACTAATGTCGATGAGTGTATTTTGTCCTTGCTTTTGCTCTAAACATTTAAAACTTTATTTTATATATCTTATTTCACCTTTTCGTTTTAATTTATAATTAAAATATTATAGAATCTTGAAATAAATCTTTTGCCGAACATATACCAGGTTCCGCAGTTTGTGCAGAATGTGAATTTAATTAAATTAATCGTCTGATTGATAATTATTAACAAAATAGTGTGTTTTCATCCAGAACACACAAATGTTGAAAATTTCCGAAGTGAATTAAAAATTGATTGTAATATATCATCTTTAGAATGCTAAAAAGATTAACATCAAATAAAAAGAGTATGAAAGTAATAAATTAAATAAATAAAAAGATTGCCAAAATGTCCATTACTTCATTTATAGTATTTTCTGTATTTAATACCTCAAAATGGTAATAAATATTGCTTTAAAAGATAATAAATAACTGATAATAAATATTGCTTTAAAAATTCATAGAATAGTTTTTAAAAACGTCAATTCTTCATGAACTACTCTGATTTAATGAAAAACAAATATTAAGTGCATTTGAAAATCATTTATGAATAATTATAAAATTATAAATATATTAGTTATAAATAGTAATAAATTATTAAAATTATTCATAAATATTTTTTAATATTTAACCCTTAACTGGGGAGGTGAAATTTTAGGGCTGAACAGGGGAGGTGTGGTCTACAAGACCGCATTTCATTTACACTCAAATTAAATTTTCAGTGAATGTATTAGTATGAAAAACTGCCAATATATTTTGCTGATATTTTTCTTGATATATAGTTATATTTTAGAAATTTTTCAAAATATATTATCATTGAAAAAAGTAAAGGCGTTGGAACATACATTTTTTTTCTCAAATTACATGTTACAATAAATAATATTCTTGAAAAAAACCACATATTACTTTTTACTTTTTAAATCATATTAATTTTTACAGTATATGAAGGTATATAGAAGACAATATAATGTAAAATTCAACAATTATATGAAAAAAAATGACAACGGGTAAAATTGGCACTTTTTTTTTTATCGACTTGAGTGACTTTCATAACACGATTTTCTAGGGCATTTTAAACATACAGGTTAAGAACTAGTATAAAAATCAACCTATAAATTTTGTAGATATTTCTCTTGGTATATTAGTATGTTTTATAAATTTTTCAAAATGCATTATCACTATAAAAATTAATTATGTTTGAACATACATATCAGAATCAATTGAATGCGAACTTTCATCGTAAAATTCTTCTGTACAATTATCTTTATCACTAAATCACTTTCTGCTTCATTTTCAGGTGTCTGGAGCACTGCTTCGTAATAGGATCAGTAAATTGGATAATATTTCGGAACCCAAGTTTTAGTGCCATCTGCTAAGCCTTCTTTATCACTTGGACACTAACGGGTAGGTGCGGTCTTAGAGACCACGCTCAAAGAAATAACTGAATTATTTTAAAAAGCATTCGCAGAAATCGGTTGAAAAAGTGCACGTGTATTGAAGGTCACAAAACAGGAAGCTACAGGGTCAATCCATTCAATTGAGCTAAAAATAGAATAGGGGTGACCGAAAATCCATCGATAACGGTCTCACAGACCGCACGTCCCCAGTTAAGGGTTAATCCTTTTATCAAGAAAATTTCAGAGTTATTTTAGAAAATTAGTAATTCTGTGAAAACAAAATAGATGAATCAAGGAAATAAAAATAACTAATAACAAAGTTTTATTCTAGTATTTGGAATAAGTGAATACTAAACTTCCACATCGATGTTTCATGCATGCATAATAAATCTGTAAAAGAGGCATCTAAATATTAATTAATGGACGCAAAGTCTTATTCAGATATATCTAGGGTGAAAAAAATAAAGCGGCAAATAAATACGTAATTACAATTCGTTAGAATTATTCAAAGAGAAAAAGTTTTCTTCTATTCTATGTCAAACCCAGGAAACAACAGAGTAACAATTTTCGCTGTTACGGAATTATTCAAGCATCCTTAAAGCTTTGCTGAAGCTTCTAATAAACGTAGACACTTCAGAATGCCTTTGGATTTATCACGGACGAAAATTACATTCTTAACATTAAAAGAAGCGTAAACGATTCATAAAATCTAAAGAATGCATAATTAATTCGATTCCCGCGCTGTGGTGCCATTTTCACGGTTGAGTAGTTCTCTTCTGCATAGTTAAAGTTACCGTTTCTAGAAATTCGAGGATAATTTGCGGCTAAATTTAGAAGACATTTTCAGTTTGTTTCAACTAAAAATATATTTCAAAGTTGGATGAGTTCTAAATTGCCTGAAATTTTCCGGAAAATTTTGAAGCGAAACAGATATTTAATGATGTGATATGTTTTGGAGGAGAATTTCACACATGATGACATAAATGTTACAATGATGTTAAATAAATAAAAAAGACATCGCGTCCTTGCAGTAGTAGTAAAAAATAGAATCATAGTTAAAAATGAAACGCTGAAATGCTTCTTTTTAAAAAGAAGAAACATGAAATCATTCACTTAAATCTCAATTAAATGCAACACCTCTTTTTATTTCCGTTTCAAACGATGCAAAATTTGAAAATTTCAAACACAGAGAATGATGAAAACTAAACTTAAAAGTGATATTTTTAGTATATTCTAAGCATTAATTTTTAAGTCATTTTTATATTTATACTAGCTGACCCGGCAAACGTTGTTCTGCCATATAAATTATTTATAATGAATATTTTGGTGGTTAATTAAAAAATAACGAATGTATTGTAAGTATGTGGGGATGGGATCTATGACAGAAAGAGGAATGGAGCGCTTAAGACGATGATCGCCGATAAAAAAAAACAAAAAAAAAACATTCATTCTCTTAATACAATGTATTTTATTAATGTAACGAATATATGCATTGTTTGTTCTCTTAAAACTTAAACGTAAAGTGAAAAAAGTAATATATTTTTTATTCTAAAGCAGAAAAATGAAATAAAGAAAATCAATATTCATTTCGAAGAGCAATTGAGTGTACGATATTTTTGTCAGTCCGTCTTTAGCCAATATAAATAAGCTCGATGGTTTGCCCACGCAAGAACATGCCACGTATAATTGCCCATGTGAAAAGCATGGTGTACCCAAATCGAAGCCGCAAACAGACATCGTTTGGCCTTGCGACTTATTGATTGTAATTGCGAATGCCAATCTTATAGGAAATTGAACGCATTTGAATTCAATTGGCACGTTTGTGAGAATTATTGGAATTCGTGACAGCAAAACATTTTCGGCTCGTAATTTGCCATTCAAAATGGTGGCTTCGATAACGTTTTTCATCAATTTTTAATGACCAATCGCGTGCCATTGAACAGTCGGGTGGGTTCAAATTCCGAAGTAAAATAACCGGAGATCCAGCTTTCAGTCGTAGAAGGTGTGGTGACATGCCTGGCAAATCCAGTGAGTTCAAAAACTCTGTTGGATAATAATTTACAGTTTCGTTAGCATCGTCAACTGTATTGATCGATTTATATGATACCAAGTCGCCTGGCAACGATTGCTGTATCTTGAAATTTAAATCGTCGACGTCCACATTTTTTGCTGCCAAAATGGATTTTTCTGCCAGCTTCTCATAATTTATGTATTGTGTGCTTACATCGGGAAATATGCGGTCAATGAGAGCATTTTGCGAATCAACGACAGTACAGAAATTAGTGGGCAATTTTATGCAGCCAGTATATTCATAGACAACAACTTTTCCATCGCCGTTATTTAACAATTGGTCCGAGAATGTGTCAGCAGATGGATTTTGTAGTATTTGGACGCACATGTTTATATTTAGCTGAACTTTTTCAACATTACGCCACAGTGGCGATGATTTCAAGCAAGCGTTGATCTCACCAGCGTACGTTGAACGTGGATAGGGGCACCCTAATTACCTAGCGATATGAAATGTACTTTACGCCCAATACTCATTCCTACTAAACACACAAAAAAAATTTCATAAAAATCGGTCGAGTCGTTTCGGAGGAGTAGGAACACAAACCCGTTAAATGAGATTTTTATATATTAGATTTAAAACTTCATAAATAAAGTTGGATAAAATAGCTTTTACAATAATTTAATTTTTTTTTATCTCTTCAAAAACATATTTTTCTTTTTACATGTTTTATTCTCTATTACTTAAAAAGAAATATAATATTAGAGTGGACACCTAGAGTGCAGATTTTAAGTTAATAAATTTTAATATATTTAAAACCGTAATTAAACAATAAACAAGTAATATATAAAAAAATTTTAAAGTCAATTTCTACTTAAGTCATCAAAAAAATATTTTAGTTACTTTTTATTAAATTTATTATTAATTAATTATTTAATTTTATATTTTAATTATTATATATTTAATTATTATAATTATTATATTTTTAATTAATTACTATATGTTTAATATAATTAATTATTATATTAATTTTATATAAAATGAAATATATTTTATTATTTTAATTTTATTAAATTTTTATTTTAATTTCAATTAATATAAATATGTATATACATATGACAGAATTATAATATTAAGTGGTAAAATAGAACTTGGTGACAAACTTGTCAACCATTTGGCGACGAATTTGGCGACCAAATAGAAATTACTGGAAAAATTTAATTAATTAATAAATATTTGAAAAACATTGTATTAACATCAAATGTCATCCACTACTACAAGTTTAAAAAAAAATGTATTTGAACTTGAGTGGATGAATAAAAAGTATTTTATTAACGATTGAAAATTTGAAAAAGCTATGTATAGAGAGAGTGTAAGCTAATAGTAGGAATTGAAAAAAAAGTATGCATTTTGTTTTCACAATATATTGATCTTTGAAACCATGATAAGAATCAGATAATAAGGATAAAATAATTCTTAAACCACTTTTAGAAAATATTTAATTTCTCATTCTGCAATCATTCTATGTAATGCTGACAAATTCAATTGGACTAAAATTATTGAAGAATTTACAAGTATTAAAGCCTTTTATTTAAAAAGTCTGATCTTTTTAAAATGCATGATTACATCATTAGAGCTTTTAAATTCCTCAAAGATTATTTGCATAAAAAAAGGAGCATTCAGTTTCTTTGTTGAATTATTAGAAATAGTAATACCCGGAAAAAAAAAACATTCCGCAAAAAATTCTTCATGAAAAATTCTTCTGGAAAAAACAATCAAATTTAATAGATTTATTTTTTATTTGATTTCACATAAATCTAGGAAATTATGAATACTTACTATTTTTTAGTTTAGTTTACTTTTATCTAAAATCGTTGTTCTTTCTAAAAAAGATGTGCAATTCGTCAGTTAATTAAACAGCTATTCCTTTATTTTTCTCTAATCTGTATCAAAAAAAAAACTTTGCACATAATTAAAATTTGCATTGCAATAAAAAGACTACAATAATTCTTTCTATAATGTAAAAAAAAATGAAAAGCTTCAAAGAAATTATTTAATTAGCCCAAAAGCCAGCAAACAGATTTATAATTGCTATTTAAATTAGAGAAAAAAATTAATTTCTTTTTACAATTGCGGAAATTTTTGTGATGCCAAAGCATAAAAAAACAACAACAATTTTTTTGAATATTTTATTTGTAAAATAATTATGCAATTCACTAATTCAAAGTAATATTTTCAATTCACTAAAAATAATAAAAAAATTTTCTTTATAAATATAAATAAAAATAACTGATGTTTCAGAAAAATAGTCTGAATCAACAGTTTTGAAATATTCCAAAAATTATTTGGGATTCACGTAAAATTGCCTAGTTATTCGATTTGAAATTTTTAAAATACATCAAATACACCAAAATACACCAAAACACAATAAATAAAACTATATTAAAACGGAATATATTTCCTATGTTTTCAAAGCAAAAAAAAAAAAAAAAAAAAAAAAACCCAATCACCTCAGAAACGAATTATTTTATTCATTTCAGAGTAACTTCGTGCAATAAAAAAAGTTCTCATTTAATATTCTGTTCTCGAAATCAAACTGAATTAGAATGAAAGGAAAATATTTCTTTAACAGCTAGAATTCCGGGAAAATGAGCTGGAAATACAAAACACGAAAAGAAAAGAACAAATGGCAAAGGAAAATAAACGTGAGACAAACAGTCAAATCAGTCAGAACATTTTTACTGTTAGCCAGACAACGTGTCGGGTTAACCAATAACATCATGTTTAATCAATTATTCTCTCTAAAACATTCGTCTTTTATTCAGTTCTAGAGATTCGTTTCAAAGAATAATATAGAATTACTTTTTTTTCAGTTGTCAATTGCAGACGATTTTTTCCCTGAGAAAAATTAACGACTTTATCGCTAATGGAAACGAGAAACCGCCATGTGGTGTTGTTCCGTTAGTTAATTAAAATGCTTCGCTAGATAAAGTGCATTTTGCTATGCTGCTAGTTTCCTCTTTACAAATCTCCAGTGTAGTAACTTGGAACTTGTTTTTCTATTAGACTTCTTCTAAAATGCCCGAGAATCTTGTTTTCAGAATGGATCTTTCAATTATCCAAGAATTGCATCAGTCAGTTATTTCCTACCTCATGAAAATATCTTGCTTTATGTTTAGGTAAGAACAAAGACAAATAGAAAAAAATTTACACATCTTCATTTAGGCAATGCATTATTTTAAGATTTAATATAAGCATACAGCGTAAAAGAGATTTGCCAGTAAAAACTCTTTCAAATTCGGATTGCTGAATATTTTAATATGAGAAAGAATTTTCATAAACAGAAGTACCTTTTCAACATTCTTCCATTAGGAAATTGCATTTACTTAAGAAATTCATATTTTATTATTTACACTTTTGTTAAAAAAATAGTTAAGAAATGTGACATATATTAGATAATGTGCACTGTGTAATGCTTACACATAATTTTAGGGAAGGAAAAAAAAACTGTTAAAGAAAATCTACATAAAAATATTCCTAATAATTTAAAATATCTATTTTTATAAAAGTTTCTTAAGTAGTGATATCAAACTCACCGAAATTAAATGCATTTTCGTAAGCACTAAACCAAATAAGTTATTAATAATTAAATTAAATATTTCAAAAGTTATCAATTTTCTTCGCCAAATCTATTTTTTTTTGTCTAGGTTTATAGCATTTCTATTTAACATTCGAAGACCTGAATAAATAGAATATACAGATCGACGTCTAATTAATCTACAATCTTGAATTATAATAATTTCTCAGGGCCTCACTAGATGTCGCTTCGGTACCAAGCAATGAGAGGAGATATAATAGAAAATTATTTAGCATTACAATTACTTTTTTTGAAAATGACTTCTTATGTTGCCATTTTTTATTAAAAGATAATACTAGTGAAAGAATAAAATAACAAACTGAATTAATGAGGGCAAAGAATGATTTATAGAATCATTATCAAATATTATTTTATTACATACAGATGATTTAGATGAATTTAAAATGTAAGTAAGTATATAATCACTTGTAATGTAATTCTATTGGTGATACAACTAAAATTCACAAGACGACTACAATGCGATAAATTACACGTCGAAATTTCTTAAATATTTTTTGTGAAAAAATTTAAACCGATTATTATAATAATGTTTTTATATTTAAACAAAATTAAATCAATGATAAACAAGACGAGTTAATCGATAAAGCAAAACCAGTTTTAAATATATTGTCGCAGCACTAACAAACCATTAAACACAAATGTTATTTAAGTTATTTTCGGAGGGGGAAAAAATCCATGGATTACTATTAATTTTAGCTCATTGTAAATAATTCTTGAAATTTCAAATTATTTAAAAAAATGGTTTCTCATTCCAAAAAAAAAAAAAAAAATATTAAATAAAAATATTTTGAATAATTCAGATACGCTATTCTAATTTTATTTTTCTATTCTCTTTTATAATCTTTTGATTATAATTTCTGAAATGAATTTTTTAAGAGGATTTGAAAGAAGAAGTGTCGAGAATGGATGTAAAAAATCTCTCAGACAGATGCAAAAAATTGTGATTCATCTCTCATTTTTCCCGATATTTCAGTAAAAGGAAACCTTTTTCTCGATCTCTGGTTGAGCTGTGAATTTTACTTTAGTTACTTTAGCAATGACAACTGTGAAATTACTTTAGCAATGGCAACCCACTTATTGGTGAAGTACATTAGCAGCTTTTTTTAATAATATTTTTCCGATATTCTCATTCTAAAAGTTCTATTATCTCTTACAGTAACAAGCGGAGTATTGTGTTAATCAAATTTCGAAACTACAATTTAAGTTAAAAAATTTATCCCTCGAAATGGCATCAATTCATACTCACGTGATGCACATTAATTGCGCCATATAGGTTAAAATCTGAAATTCATTGCACATATTGAAAAAATTATTTGTAATGTTTCAATTTTCCTGCATTTAAATAGAATAATATAATCTCTGTTTCACCACAAATTTAACTTTTATTTAATTTCATTTATTTCAAAATTTTGTTTAATTTATTTAAATAGTTTTCTGTTAAATAGTTCGTACAGTTAGAAAGTTAAGAGCAAAAAAAGATTTTATTATGAGACTCAAATACGCATAATTAGAAGAGATTAGTTTCTATTTATTTTGTTAATAAGGTAGAAGTTGTTGTTAATTGTGTTAGCTGAATAGTTATGTGTGTGGTGTCTTCCAAATTTAGTTATTGCTATTCTAATATAAATTCGGATTTAAGAAATTAAAATTAACAGAATTTATCAAAAATGCTAAAAAATAATATACATAAACTTCTTTAAAATAACAACAGTTACTTCCACTGTCAGTTATGAATCACATTAAGCAAACGATAATTTTTTCATTGAATTATTTAACTTATATTAAAAAGAAACTAAAACCAATTTTTGGTAGAAATTAAAAAAATTTTTTTTTAGATTATTGATATTTTTTTAGCGCCAGATTAATTCTAGCGATAAAATTAAATTATATTCACAGAGATATTCATCAGTATATTTTATCGCATTCTACGGAAATTTGGCTTTACAAAGGCATTTTGAAAGGCATTATACAGAAGTCATTTTTGTTTCCTAAGAATTTCTGCCGTTCCTGCGCAACAAAAGATAAATGCAAAAGTTTGGTGCGTGCTTATGATTCCAAAAAAGGGCCAATCTGTGGTTTAGAAAATTGGAAACATCCCAAATGCTTCCATTTTTCATCGCAGACAACTGCTTTAGTTAAGCCATTATGTGTCATCACCTAGAGTGAAATGCATCTGTATGTCATTCTTTTCCATAATGTCCATGCTATTTGAAACAAATGCCTCTGAAAAATACAAATGGTATTGCGTTTTTATAACTTTATCTTCTCTAATATGGCCATAAAAGTATTTTTTTTGTTAGAATTTTCCTGAAATAGGAATTTTTTGAGTATTGTATGCACAAAAATAAGATATAGAATTTAATTGTGAAATTGAACTTGAAATAAATAAACTAGATTCGAATAAATGCATTTTAACTAAAAAACACAATGGAAAAAGAATGTTGCAATAAATGATTAAAATTTATGAATTTTTTTTCTCTGATTGCTTTTATTGTATAAATTTCAAATTATCAACATTATTCCATAATAATGTAAGTTGGAATACACTTTTATGGAGTGTTTTCTTTCTAATAACGACAGCAGACAACGAATAAATCATAAACAACTTTTAAAGTCACTTTAAAATTAATTTGATTAAATTTTATCAATAAACTTTTAATATTATTTTATGAATATATCCCATGGATCAAGTTTTTCAGTTATTTCTGTTTTTATCAATCTAAAAAAAGCAAACATTTGTAAAAAAAATATTAAAAATGTACAGCTGAAAAATAAACGGCATTGAGAACTACAACCAGAAAATTTAAAAACAATTAGAAGCAGAAAATAGTGGTTTGAAATCTATGAATTAATTTTATTATTTATGGATTTTTTTATATTTAATCGTAAGCTATTTTAACAAAAATTTCATGTCAGTTTTGTTTTATGTTTATAATGCTTTTTATAAATGTGAATAAAATGAAATGTTTATTAAATTTTCAGTATTTGAAGGAATTTTTTTAATGCTATAATCCTAATTCCTTTTTTTATAACCATTAAAAGTATAAGCAAGTATCTTGCCACCATGCAAACGCCCTCCTGAATAAATAAAATTAAGTGGGTAGTATAAAGCTTGATGTTGAATAGCAGTTAGGTCCTCCTACCATCGCCAGCACTCTACATTTATCGCACATATCCATTGTGGTTTCGCATATGACCCATTCTGATATTAAATATATGAGCATTCGTGGTGCTTAGCTCAAGATTCCCAAGTTTCATAAGAAAGGTGGGTAATTCTTCATTAGGAAATATGAGAGAAAGTTATAGGGAGACCAATCCTGGTTCACTGCGCTGTAAAAGAATAAAAGACGGTGTTTAATAATACTCTAGAATATCAAAATTATACAATGTAAAATATCATTATCAGCCTCATTAACACCTTGACTGCCCTGGGGGGGCATTGGTAACAGGCGGCCACATATAAATTACATTGTAAGAAATTCAGCCCGACAGTCAACGGGTTAATATATGATACTTAGCGAAGGTTTAATGAGAAAAGTAGAAAAATTCAAGTTTGGTAAAAGATAAAACGGCAGCTCATGCAAACAAAATTATTTCGAGAAAATAAAGTGACTGTACATGCTGTCACCTCTGTGTTATCAGAGTATATATATATATAGTGTGTGTGTGTGGAAGTTCGGAAAGGGGGTGCCAGCTTAGGTGTCGTTCTCGTCATCTGACGGCGGTGTTCAAAATTATGAAGTTCGTCCCAAAATAGCCTTAGTGTGGTTTTAAAACGAGACCTTAATATAACTAAACTTTTATATAATGGTCAATATTTCAATAAAAATTGATTTTTTTTTCTTGGCTTACACAAACTTAGACTTTGTTTATTTGGCTTATATTAGTATTTGAGTATGATACATAAGATACTCTTAATGTAAATATTTTCGTTGAAAAATCGTTCAATAAACCTAAATTAATAACAAACAAACTCTTGAATATTAAAAAGAATTCTGTGAATTTTAACTAAAGGAGCAATGATTGCAGTAGAATAAGTAAGGCAAGTCTTACAAAGATGTTGCTAAGAGACAGACCATAATTAAAGAATGGAATCGATTATCAAACAAGAATACAATGAAAGTGTAAAAGCACTATCCGTCCATTAAAAAAAACGCCAATAAATAAGAATCTGAGAAGAAATCCATGATGATCAAATAATCTTGGTATCTAAGAAACAATCGACGAGTGAGGTCACGCCAATAGAAGTTCGTTTGCTAGTTGTTGTCAATATTGAAGCTTTTGAAAATGTAATATTATTAAAGGAAGCAAATTTATATTTCCATTTAATTCGTATTTATTACAGTTATCTACCTTTGAGACTTGTGCTTCAATATCGGAGTACACCATTATCAAACACACTGTGCTATAATTTCTCTTACGAATTCATCGATCTGCTATGTACAGTGGATCCCAAAAGTGTTCGTACAATAGAAATTTGCAGAAATTGTGTTCTATACTTCTTAATAAAGCATTTTATTAGTTGGTTTTTTTAATTAGTATCTTTAAATAGTTCTTAATAAATTTGAACAAATATTTTTATAAAAAAATCAAGTAGTATTGTTTTAAAAATAAATAAATAAAAAATGTCACAAAATTAGAACACAAAAGTCTTCGTACATCCAAACATTATTTATTTAAATTCATCATAAAAAGATCTTTTGCGGCTTATTTCTCTTCTAATTGAAAAATACACTAAAATCGTTTGATTTCACTCTTTAATATCACGATTATTTATTCTATTTACTTTATTCTTAGATATGACGCGCATTCGTTAAGAAACGAGTTTAGACGTACGAAAATTAATTATATTTCATTTTAAAGCTGGAAAATCAATTAGAGGCATTACAACTATAACTAATCTACCTCATTCAACTGTGCAAAGCATAATAAAACGTTACAGAGAGGGAAAAAGGATTGCAAACAAGCCTCGCAATGGTCACCCTCAAATTCTGTCAGCTAGAAGTCAAAGAAATTTTGTGAGTAAATTTCTAAAAAATCCACGTCTGAGTGCAATAAAGTTTACTTCACAATATAATGAATCAAATGGAACTTCTATTTCCTGTGAAACTATTCGTAGAATTCTTTGGAATGCTGGTATACATGGCCGCTCTGCACGAAGAAAATTCTTTGTAAGTCCGAAGAACAGAATTGCTAGGCTTAAATTTGCCAAATCTATGATAAACCAGCCAGAGAGCTATTGGAATCGTGTCTTATTTGCAGATGAAAGTAAGTTTAACATCTTTGGTTCGGATGGGAGAATCATTGTATGGAGGAAAAAAAAACAAAAAAAAAACTCGAAGAACTTAATCCCAAGAATTTAGTTGGAACAGTAAAACATGGCGGTTGAGGTATCATGGTTTGGGGGTGTATGTCAGCGGCTGGAGTAGGCAATTTAGTATTCATTGATGGTATAATGGATCATAGAGTTTATATAAATATTCTCAATAATAATTTAAAAGTGTCAGCACAAAAATTGGGCATTTTAAACAACTTTGTGTATTACCAAGACAACGATCCTAAGCACACGGCCATGAATGTTCGTCTTTTTTGCCTCTATCATTGCCCTTAAATCCTTAAAACACCAGCTCAATCACTGGATTTAAACCCTATAGAATATATTTGGAAAGAATTAGAGGTGCGAATAAGAAGTCACGACATTAAATCGAAAATTCAACTGAAAGCAGTAATGATCGAAGAATGGAACAAGATCGGTGCAGAAGTAACCGACCGTTTAGTTAAATCTATGCCCAAACGTTTAAAAGCTGTTATAAAGAATAAAGGATATCCTACTAAATGCTAAACATTTATAAAAATTTAGAAAATTTCATAATTAGTGATGTTTTTTTAAAGTGTATGAACACTTTTGTGTCCTATTTTTGTGCAATTTTATTTATTGTCATTTTTTTAAAAAAATAATTTGCATCTTAATTAAAATTTATTCTTCACTGCTTTATTAAGAACTGTAAAAATATGCTATGAAAAAATTTTCATGCAAAAATAAGAATATATAATGGTAAATAATGAGATTTTTAATTGATTCTTGTTGGTGTACGAACACTTTTGGGAGCCACTATATTTACCTAATGGAGGTAAGTGTTTATCATTGTTTCCTGCTGAGAAACATTTTTAAGCTCCACATAAAAAAAATATCAATGCATAATTAACGCGTTAATGTAGAAACGAATAAGAATTGTAATTAATAAGAGATATGAATCGGAATCAGAACAATTAATATTAAAAGCAGACGTCAGATAAATATTCAGATATTTGCAAATATCGTAAAAAATATCCAAGCTTTATTTGAAGTCAAACGCAAATTATAACTGTAAAATGAAAAAAAAAAAGGATAAAAAGGTATTATCAAAGAAAGTATTCATATAAAAATATTTTATGTATACTCAATGTTTTAAAAAAATTAGCGAAATTTTTTATGCATAAAAAGCTATCAGAACAATATTAATCAAATTCGGAAATAAATGCAGTCTAAATGTTAGAAAGTTGGCTTTGATTACAATTGTTATTAATAAAGAAGAATTTTATAAAAACTGCAGTAAGAATTTTAAAGTTTCTTATATATTTAATGAGTTTTGCTAAAATCATTTATCCTCAGATACTTCTCATTCTTTATAATTTGATGAATAAAAGTATATGTATTTTGGATACACGTTTATGCTTTAAATATCATAATTCGTAGTAGGTATAAAGCTTTCTTTTAGAATTCTTATAGAATAATGCTTTCAATAATTCCAGAGCTTTAAAGAAAACTTTGAAGGGGGAAAAAAAGAAGAAAAGAAGAAGAAGAAAAAGAAAATATATTTCAATACAAGAAAGTTTTTCCCCTTTATATCATGCCTGAATAAAACTAACTCTTCCCATTAAAACTTGTAACATACAAAGTAAACACAGTATAAAATTTCAGTGGAAGATGTTAAGGGGGCAGTAGATATAATAATTAGCAGGAAAAAAGGCCAAATTCCACTTAACGTTTTATGTCCAAAATATATTGTAAATTATTGCATTTCATGATTACACAATCATTTATTTGATAGTGAAGATTGTTGCATGGGTGAAATGATTTGAAGACACAGGTTGTCTTTTATGGGGTTTATTGGTAACATCAACAACAAAAGGCACATGATTACGCCATAATGTAGTAGGCTTAGAGAACTACACATAAAACTTTTCTCGGGAGAGAGAGCCGAGATCACACTCCCCCTAGTACAGGAGTCAAGTTCGCTTCTACAGGGGGAAAAAAATATACTAACAACAGTGAGACCACGTGATATTTACATGATTGGTAAATAGCTCCGCCCAGGAAGACCACGTGAATAACTGAATTCTTAACATATATGTTTACAAGCAATTAAAATAACATTATAAAATATATTGTAAAATAAAATGCATATTCAATGTTCCCAGAGAAGTAATTATATTTTAAATGTCTTATCAAAAGGTTATTGTTATCGAATGTAAATGTTTTTGAAATGTTGCAGGCTTTTTCATCTCAGAGGAAGTTACATAAAATTTACTATGAAGATTCCTGTTAAACATTGAAATAAAATTGAGTTCGTATTTTATATTTGGGGACTTTCAGGTAGTTAAAAGTTAGTTTTAGTTCAGAAAAACAGAAAAGGTTTAGGAAAATTCAGGACCACTATATAACGAAATTTCCTAAAAATTAACTTTATAAATTAAATAACAAAACAATATTCAGTTTTGATCCAAATACTGAGAAAGTAAAAGTATACGGTATAAGTGTCTTTTAACACGGTAATAGGGGGAAAAAATTCTTTTGGAATGTTTCAAAAATTAAAATTTTTCTTTAAAAAAATAACATGTTTTAAAGGGTTAATAAAAATAATTAAAGGTTTAATAAAAATAAATGTTTCAAAGGGTTAATATTTTTGAAATTTCAATTGAAATTTATTTCATATTGGAGGCATATAATGTACAAGAAAGAAGCGGCGGGATACGTCAGTCTACATCGTGATGCAAGAGCAAAAGACACTGAAATTTTCCCTTCAGTGGTTTTTATCGTGAGATTTTGATAGGCATTTCTTCGACGCATTTAGACTTAGGAAAGGGAAATATAAGTATCTTTTAAAAGATTGTTGTAAACATTAAAGATTTTTATCCCTTCACTCGGAGCGTGAGAGTCAGCTGAATTGGCAGTTTTACAGAGCGTGTGCTGAATAAATTAAATAAAAAAAAAGTGTGAACTGGATCAGGAAATAAGAGAACACTTTCGAATAAAGTTAATATGGGTTAAATTAAAATAAAATTTGGAAATGAATTAAGATATAAATTTGATTTTAAAATATCATTAAACACGCACATATAATTTTAAGTCAATAATTGCACAAAATGGCTAGTATATGCTTTCGTCTCCTTAAACAACGGCGCAGTTACGCTTGTCATATGACTTGTGACATCATATAAAATATCGATTTACACAACCTTTAACAGATTCCAGATGACACCATGTACTATTGCGTCGATTTATTTCCATTTTCCCTTCAAGTTTAGCCTAATCATAATCTGTACACACGCTTCTTTTTTTGGGGTCAGATCCTTGACACTCGCAGGGGAATCGTAAGAACTAGTGCAAATACATTAACATCACTGACAAATACTACTCTACCTCCACCCCGAATAGACTATCATGTGATCTCCAAGTGCCTGAAAGAAGAGGGGGAAGGGAAGGGCAGGCTTTTTGGCGTCCACCTGTCTGGCAGGAGGGTCTATCCCCTGAGTGTGTGGTTCATTATGTGATTCGTTCCCATAGCAACCCCCGTGAGCCCCAGCTGTGTAGGTCAGCACCGCTTTTCGATCTCTTCAATGAGTGTGTCCTAATGGGCGAGTGATATGGGCCAGCCGTACGGTCCTTTGTGCAGAAATAGAACTCGATGGCCCTCTCTCTTGATTAAGGTGGCCTTCCATTGGGCATTCGCACCAGGTGTTGCCCCATGTATGAGATGGATAGAAGAAACTTTCTGCAACTAGTCTTATTGGAGGTAGTAATAGAAAAAGAAAGTTGATGTCTTCTCTGGGTTATTGGCTAAAGAGCTTGCCGACAATTTCTGCGGTAGAAAGTCAAGTACTCTTCTTATACCACCAAAAGCATCATGTCTAAAGGCTTTTTTTTAAAACCAAAGTTAGATAAATAAAAAAAAAAGAAAAAAAACCAAAAAGGAAGATTTAATAATCTTGAAATATTATTACTTTTTAAATTTAACAGTTTTTGGGTTAAAAACTTTATCTGTTTTGTCTTTACGTTCAAACAAAAAAAAGCGTTTAATATATATATATATATATATACTTTTACGTATATGTAGTATAGAAAAAGTATAGTAATCGTCCAAATATACGAACTCGAGATTTGACACAGCTCCACATGTTAGACCTCTCAAAGCCGGGAAAACACATTTTTGGAAAATGTTCGTCTGTCTGTCTGTGACAAAGATAATTCAAAAACGCTTCGAGCTAGATGGATGGAATTTGGTATATTGTCCTTATATCGAATTTGTAGAATTCTGTCCAATCGTGGACAAAATCCACTCAGAGGAACTCTGTCGGTCCGGCTGTTCGAATATAAGTTAAAACAATAACTACAAAACTAAAAGAGCTAGATGTATGAAATTCAGTTCACAGATTTAACATCTATACTGTAGATAACTATAAAAGTTTGAGCCAAATCCAATAAAGAGTTGGCCATCTGTTAGCATCTCTCAGAAACACAAAAACGCCATAACTTAAAAAGGCAACAATTCAAATACAGGGTGGTTCCATTAAAGTTCCATTTTGAAATGGTCATAAAATTAAAACTACTGGACCAAATGTTATCAAATTTGGTAATAGTTTAAAGAAATTTCTTTTTCGACAAAACAATTCAAAAACTCACCACCAGGGGAGAAATGGCGCTGTATGCAATATTGTTAAGCAAAATAAGACATGAAGGCGTCGGTTTAAAATGTGCTTAATCATTTCTGAAACGTGTTTGCAAAGCATGTTCAACGTGTGTTATCTCAAGAAGCACTGTTTATGGTGATAATCTGAACAATTTGGTGGAACTGAAAGATGCGATGCACCGACATGTGCGTAACATTCCTCCTGATATGAATAATACTACTGTTGAGAAAGCAGTAATGCGATTTAACTTGGTTTTAGAAAATGGTAGAACATGCATTGAACATGCTTTGTAACACATTTTAGAAACGAATTAAAGAGATTTTAAACCGATGTCTTCCTTTATGCCTTATTTTGCTAAACAATATTGCTTACAATACCATTTCTGCCTTGGTGGTGGTGATTTTTAATTTTTTAAAAATTTTTTGGGCGGAAAAGAAATTTTTTTGACCTTCTTTAAACTATTACAAAATATGATAACATTCAGTCCAGTAGTTTTCCTTTTATGACCATTTCAAAGTAAGTTCATAACCACCCTGTATATCAAAATAGCATGCCAGGAAGTAATCAGCAAAGAAATTCGCCAAAGTTGACACAATACATGCATTAAAAATGCCGATAACTTAATACGCTCGTATTTAGCAGAGAAATTTAATCAAAATGGTTTTTGGAGGGATTCATGCAATTTATTTAAACTAAATATTTCTTTTATACGAAAACAGCGATAGGAAGCACGATTATTTTTGAATGATAGAAGAATCATTAACTCAGACAGAAATAAAAAATATTAAAAATAATTTAAGAAATTAAATTTTTTTGGAAGCAATTGAATTAATTTAAAATGAGGTCTTTTGAGAATATTTTTTAGTAAGATTAAATATTATACTCACGCACATGATATCAATGCGTGTTTCATATTCCAACACGGAAATATAATACCAACTTACCTGCAAATGAAAAGAAAGAATTAGTTAAGATGATACATAATATTTTACATCAGAAATTTTACAAATTTTCACTTCTGCTATTTGTTATCTGGAATACATTTATACAATTTTATTATTTTTACTTTCTCGTGTACGTTTACAGAAAGAGAACTATTGTAATCGTCAAAAAATTCAGACGATAACCCAGAATCTTTCCGAGCTTGATTGACAGTATTTGTTATATGGGCTTTATATTAAATTTGTAGATTTCTATGATATTTAAAACGAAATCCCTTCACAGGTACTTAGTCGATCTATTTGTCCAAGTGTAAATGAACACAAAAACTAAAAAAATAAAAATGAAAAGAGCTAGGCAGATAAAATTTGGTACATAGGACTAGCACTTAAAATATAGATTGAACCAAATCTATATAGGGTTGACGGACTCTCATAATACCGTTAGAGTTGAACATTAAACGTATTGGTTGACCATGTATTTAAACGCAATAACATACTAACACAATAATTTAAGTCAATGAGATATTATCTTGTGACTACAACTAGAGTTCCGTATCAAATTTTGGTTTCGGTCGATTGAATAAAAGATTTCTAAAATGTATCATCCGTTTTTTCTCTCTTTTTATTATAATACTAGCCGCCTTTGGCGACCAGCCGGTTTGCCAGTATTACCGCTCGCTACAATTTTCAATTAAATATTTTAAGTAACTGGTCTCTTAAAGGATTCTCAAACAAAACATTTTTAATCTTCAAATTTTGATAGTCATACCAAACTTATACTGTTTAGATCGTTTCGTTCAATTTAGTATACATATTTTTGCTAATTTGTTGCCATTTCCGGTAAAACTTCAACTTTAATTTAAAATGTAAATGACGAAATTGCAATTAATATTAAGATATTTTTTAATAAAACCAAGCGCTTTATTTTATTTATCATCCTTATTGTTATTTATTAATTATTATTATTTTTGAATATAAGTATTGCAAACAGAATCGTTCGGTATTTAAGTCTTATGTTAACTACAAAATATTTTTCATAGTTTATGTAATATCTCAAACAATAATTCAACAAAAATTTCTTAGATTCAGTATAAAATTCAGTTTTTAGTTTTGCTTTCAAAAGGATTGAAATGAAATCAATAATAATATTTTGTTCCTGCTTATAAATATATTTCAAAAATTATGAAGTCTAAATTTAATGCAGTAAGGTATCATATTCTGAGAAATATTCTGCACACACCAAATTTTAAATAAATGAATGAATGTTTCTATTTTCCACGATCAACTAAGACTTATTTATGAAGTTTTAAATGTTAAAAATTTAGAAAAACTCACCATTTTCATAATCTTAGGCCAATTAATCTTGAGAAACCTGCGCGCTTATTGGCGTATTTTCTTTGAAACGATCGATGAAAAATCTAAAATTATCCTTTTTTTTATTGAATAGTGATATTCAAATCTTCATAAATCAGTCAGTTTAAGTGATTTGAAATTAACTCTTAAAAGTCAGTGATTTAGTTGATTGGAAATTAACTCTATGACCACCACAAAATCTGTGCTTTCTCTTGTGGTGTATGCATTCTCCTTAATATCCGATCGAATAAAACATCACATACAAAAGTACTACATAGAACAAACACATCAAAAGTAACATTTCAATAGTTGCCAAAAACAAAAGAGAGAAAAATGCAATTAATAAGCAGACGATATTTAGAAAAGTACAGATATTTAGACTGGAAAATGAAATTATCTGAAATTAAAAACACGCGCAGACGATATTTACAAAAGTAAAAATATTCAAACCTGAAAAGGAAAATATATGAGTTATTCCATCAATAAATGCCATAAGTTTGTTTACATCTTCATTATTTTATGAGTCATTAAATATCAAAATGGATCCGGGACTGAATAAACACCCTGTATAGAGAGTGTAAAAGATCATAAAATAATTTTTCTTGAATTTATTTTTTAGAAAAAATAATATTTCATATTTGTTTCATTTCCTACAGACACTTGCCGAAAATTATATTTTTGCAGATTTCATTTCTAAAAAGATTTAATTTATTTTCAGTTAGAGCTTTAATCAATGTGATGGCAACACTTTGAAAAAAGCTATTTTTTTCTCATGAATTCGAAACGTGCTTAATCCTCATTTTTATTTTTGACGAAAAAAATTATTGAAAAATATAGTTAAAATATTTATTTAAAAATTCATTAAAAATAGAAATTTAATTTTAAGATTAAAACAGTAGTATTATTTAAAAGATAAATTTTTTATCTTTAACTTCATGTAAAAATCTTTTTTGTGTGGTAATATTTTCGGCAGTTATAGCAGAAACATGTCAAAATTTCGCTTAATTTTTAAATAAATAAAATTCTAGTTAAAAATTCAAAAAAATAACCCCCAGGTGCACATTCCCGGCCTCCAAGGTATATACGTGCCAAATTTGGTAGCTGTAGGTTGAATGGTCTGGTCTCTAGAGCGCCAACACACACACACACACACGCACGCACGCACGCACGCACGCACGCACGCACGCACGCACGCACGCACACACACACACACACACACACACACACTGAGCTTTATTATAAGTATAGATGAAGTGCAAAATGTTTAAGCGCTGGCGGCAAACACGACATTGAACAAGGACACTACAAATTTTATGAGTGGAGGGAAAATATAATAGAAAGTATGAGAGAACGTTCTGGGGAGACTATTTTCGCTTGTTTAATGAAATAATTAAAATTAAGAAAGCGTTAAAACTATGGACTGGATTACTGTAAGTTCTAGTTTTATTACAACTGCCTAATCTTTTCTATATATTAAGAATTCAATAATTCACAGCGTGTTTTACGGATAATGTAAGAAATTTGTGCATTTTTTTGTTTGGTTACGCGACGCATAAAGGATTAATTTTATATCAATGCAGAGTGATAAAAAAATCATGCAACTCAAACTTCAACCAGCGAATATGTTATTTTTTCGATTTTTACGAATAAGAACATTATAAAGCGTTTTTTTTTTAATCTCATAGTACGACGAAGAAAATTGTGAAGGTATTTCCGATGTCTTCTTTCTAGAGATTTGATCAGAATTTTGACAGAGACCAATAACTTTAGTGATAAAATGATATTTGTCTTGATTGTTTTTTTTTGGAGTTATGGTTTTCTTATATTTGAAAAGATAGACAGAAAGATGAACAACCCTTTGACGGATTGCATTCAAAATGGAATAAATATCTGCAAATCTAATTACTTTTTTTTTTTGGAAAAATCAAATTTAGCGGATACACTGCAAAAAAAAAGTTCAATAGGGTAAGTAAAGGATAGCGATGCTTTATTCTAAATGAAACACAAGTAGCAAATGTTTGTGGTCGAAACAAACACAAACATTTGCAGTAAGTAGCAACAAACAATCATCAAACCGGTACTAAGCAACCGAAAGAGCACAAAACGCTTAGAGATAGTTCGTTGGAGATCAATACTCCAATAGCCAAATTCCTCGCTATTGACTTGACTATTCGATTCCGCGGCATATAGCTCCCGTGACAGTACATTGAATGTTCTAGAACAAATTTGGAACTCGATTCCTTACACCAAGATTCTCGAATATTCTGGGCCCTTCATTTGTCGCCAAGTCGCCAAATGATACCGGGGATCACTGATGCGGCCGTAAGATCACTAATCAGTATCCGTAAGAACTTTGTATATCGGTTTCCCTTATCAGGAAACTAACTGTGCAAGAAAGCAAAAGTGCGAATCCATAATAATAATCATATCACTGACTCCGACCCGCCTCGAAGGCACACGGATAAAAAATTGAATGACTGAACTGCCGCTACAGCAACACTGGCAGGATCTGTGATTGAGTCCTATGGGCTATCACCGGCCACGGTACAACCCTTCCCTAAGGGAGTACGTCCCGTCATCGATGGGAGAAGCCAAAGCCCCACTTTTCCGTGTATTCTCCAGTGTGTCGAGAACCAACTACCATGCCGGAAGCATCTCATCCTCAATTACGAGGTACCCCCAGGGGGGATAAATCCGTAATATTATTATATTAGCTTAATTTCATCCATCTAGCTCTGCATTTTTGACTTATTTTCATCATTAGGACAATGATGGATGAACAGACAGGCTTCTCATAGATTGAACAGATAGGCTTCTCCAAAAATTGAAAGAAATCTGCAAATACTTAAATTCTTCGTTATAATGCGTGAATGTCTTACATTTAATACGAATATGTATCGAATACGGAGCAAGATTATAGATACAATTCAGAAATCATTCAGTATGCACTCAAAATGCAAAATGAAACCAGGTGAAAAAAATAGTTCAGAGATTATTCAGCTTATATTCGAAATGCAAAATGAAGCCAGGAGAGAAATAATAGCAATGGCACTTTTCTAACCACTCCCTTTCTGTTCGAACACCTTCGTCCATTAGTCCGTTCTCGAGACTCCAAACTCCAGCAGTAAATCAAAACAAGTTGTCACGCCACTGGGGCCACTTGCGGTTTGGCAGCCATTTATTTTCGAGCGGTCTTAGTGCTTCGCAGAATAGACATCCAAAGACAAATTGCCACTTCGAGAAATATCTCGGTGATACTTCTGTCGATAAAAACACTGCAGCGACCACCGACATTCGAAGTGAAATTAATGCGAGTTCGCCGTATCCGAAATCGATTCTTGTCATGCGGTTTTAAAGGAGAAAAACAAAAACATCTCTTGATGTCAATTTGAAAGCTCGGTGGACTGGTGGAAAAGTATCCGATAAAAGCAATAAATCTCGCTTCATAGAAGATATCTAACGCGGAGTACACCGTTTCAGAAATGTTCGATGCCATACTGAATTGAATAAAATGTGTTCTGAAATTCACGTTACTTACTATCGCAGGTTGAAAATCAGATTTGATTCGAGTAGCATTCCATTAACTGCGTTTGTAACCGCGATAGTAGAATACCGGTTAGACAATTGATTTTAAAATGTCGTTAAGATACCATTGTTAAATATTACACAATATGGATTTATGTAGATATTTCTTCGATAAAATCTCAAGAATAAGAGCTCTTAAGAAAACTTTAAATGAATGACAGTCTAATTTATCTAAAACTAATATATCATCCAATATTTTAATTACAAAATAATTTGAAAGTTAATGAAATCAGTAAGATAAGAATTAATCGATTGTAATATATCACAATACGTATTATTCATAAGTAATCAAATATAATTCTTTTGTATATTTGATACTAGCCGCCTTTGGCAACCAGTTCGGTTCGCCAATCTTAATGCTTGTTAAAATTTTAATAATTAAATATTTTATGCAATTCCTACTTTAATAGCTTCTTCATCAAAATATTTTCCCAAATATTGCTTCAAATGGGACGCTAATATAACTAAACCAAACCAAACCAAACCAAACCAAACCATCAAAATATTTTTAAAATTCAAATTTTGATAGTCATATATAATTTACTCATAATATTATAAAGGCCTTCAGTCATAACGTAATATGTATCTCTCTAGTTTTCTCTTAGCTCTCGTAGAATTTATGCTTTAAATTAAAGTGGAAAGAATTAATCTGCAATTAATATAATAATATTTTTTACTGAAACAAAGCCTTTTTTTATAATATGATTACTGATAATAGAGTCACTGAGCGTTTAAATTTTATGGGCACTAAAGAATATCTTTCTTAATTTATGTAATATCTCAAGAATTTGTCAACAAAATTTTCTCAGATTCATCATGAACAGATCGATTAATTAACAATGTTTCATTTTAAATGCATCAAACACTAAGAAAATAAACAGAATCGTTTAAAATAATCGGTCGAAGACAGGTTTAAACAAACTACTTAAGAAACGATGTACTTAAAACTATAAGCATATACAAAATAATATATATATAACTAACATAAATACAATTTAATTACAAAAGCATACAACTAACCTAAAAATAATTTCAAACAACTCCGCATCCGTTGAAAATAGTTGTCATCAATCAGAACACAATGCGCTTGCGTGAATTTTCAACGCCAGTTATGATAACGCACATGCGTGAATTTTTCTACGCCAGTTGAGGTAACGCTATGCAGATCAGAAATTTTTTTATTTCCTTTATTCTGTTTTATTTTAATTCAAAAGTACTTCAGAATGAATCTAAAAGATCGATTAATTAAATGCATCAAACATTAAGAAAATAAACAGAATCGTTTGCAATAACCGGCCGAAAAATGTTAAGCCTAGCCTCATTACTGTTGGGGGAAAAAACTGAAGCCTTACTCATTTGGCGGTGGGGAAAATAAAAAGACTTTTTGGTGGGAAAGTTAGTTTTTAATTAATAATTAAAATTCTAATTAAAAATTCAAAAAAAGGAACTCCAGGTGCACATGCCCGACCTGCAAGGTAAACATGTACCAAATTTGGTAGCTGTCGATGAAACGGTCTGGCCTGTAGAGCGCCAACACACACACACGCACACATTGAGTTTTATGTAAGTATAGATAGATAAATTGATGTGTTCTGGATGTTAAAAAAAAAATGTCACTACCGATTTTTTTTTCTTTTTTGCTCTTTCTCTCAAGTGAAAAATTTTGAAATTTTATATACTTGTGAATTCTTCATAGTATTAGGCAATTTTTATATTTTCAGAACTTAATACTCAGTTAATCCATTTATTTAAATATATTTTGATTTCATATTAGCATCGCCGCATGATACTAAATTCAAAAAAAAAAAATGAAAAAAATATATATATTCTTATTTTAATACATTAATAAACGTGAATTTTCAAAAATTATTTTTATCATATTTATTTTTTAGTTAAGGTTATAGTTTAGTTAACTAAAACGAGATATGCAAATTTAGAGTCACACATTCAAAATTAACGATACAATTCTTTTCACAGTATTTTTTTTTTATAATTCCTTTAAAAATACTGTAGATAAATAAGATGGAACTATACAATAAATGAAAAAATTAATTCTTCTTGTTAAATTAGAGTTACAAATCCTAAAAAACAATTATGCTCAAACATTTTTTTCTATATGCACATTAACCCTTAACTGGGGTGGTCAAATTTTAGGACTTAACTGGGGAGGTGCGGTCTACGAGACCGCATTTCATTTACACTCAAATTAAATTTTCTAATGAATGTATTAGTATGAAAAACTGCCAATATATTTTGCAGCTATTTTTCTTCATATATAGATATGTTTTAGAAATTTTTCAAAATATATTATCATTGAAATAAGTAATGCGTTGGAACATACATTTTATTCTCAAATTACATGCTACAATAAATTATTACTTTTTACTTTTTAAACCATATTTATTACATATATTTTATAAATTTTTCAAAATACATTATCACCAGAAAAATTAATTATGTTTGAACATACATATGAAAATCAGTTGAATGCGAACTTTCATCGAAAAACTCTTCTGTATAATTATCCTTATCATTAAAATCACTTTATGCGTCATTTAAAAGTGTCTGGAGCACTGATTCATAATAGGATCAGTAAACTGGATGATATTTCGGGGCTCAAGTTTTAGCGCCATCTACTAAGCCTTGTTTATCACTGGGACACTAACAGGGTGATGGGGTCTTTGAGACCGCGCTCGAAGAGATAACTGAATTATTTTAAAAAGCATCTGCTGAAATCGGTTGAGAAAGTGCACGTATATTGAAGGGCACTAAACAGGAAGCTACAGGGTCAATCCATTCAATTGAGCTAAAAATAGAAAAGGGGTGACAGAAAATCCATCGCTAGCGGTCTCACAGACCGCACGTTCCCAGTTAAGGGTTAAACATTTACTAACACGAAATTTATTTTATTTATAAACAAGTTACTATGCAAAATAAACATAATATTTGATGAATAAAATTAACATGGCTTTCTTAAAGGGTGAAATATATTTTACATTTTATGCTTTTTATTATATGCTTCCAATTTACCCAAATCCCTCACATAAAAAAATCATTACTACAAAACTATTCGTTTTATCCGATTTCCTTATAGAAACCCTTTTAAAATTTAACATTGATTAATTTTTTGGAAATTTTAGGTACTTTAAATTCCTTATTTCAAAAAATATCCACAATCTACTTAAAATTTGGCTGAATAAAAAGCTATTCAGACATTAGCAAATCATCTAATTTACATAAATTGCTTAAAAATTATATAAATTATTCTTAATAATTGCGATTTTATCCGCTTTGGAAATAAGAGTTCAAAAACTTTTGTGTTAAACATTTATTATATTATCTGACACGGAAGTTTTCAAAAATTAAATTGATCAAAATTCCATTTTAAATGTATATGAATTTATAAAAAAAGATAAACATAGCATTCATTTTAAGCATTTCACAGTAATATTTGTTTTGATCCAAAGTTTTCCTTTAAATAAAATATAAAAAAAGATTTCAGGACACGTAAATGGTAGAGATAACAATAAAGCTTTCTTAAAAAAAGGAAATTTTTTTAATGTATTAGAAAAGATAAAAAGAATTAAAAGATTGAAAAGAATTAAAAGAATTTAATATCAGCCATAAATAAAACATCTTACTATTTCGAGATTTATTCACTAAGCAAACGAACATTAAATTGTAGTTGGTGATTCCCCAGAAAATTATAATTTCGTGACCAAAATGTAATAAGCATTAAAAATAATAAAATAATTTTCGTTTGAAACAAAGTAAAAAATTTATATATATATAAGAAATGATTAGCATAAACTTCGAAACAGAAGCATAAAAATGTCTAGTAAAATATAAATTTAATTAAAAATGAGGAAAATACGTATCTTTAAATAAAAAGCAAAAGAAATTATAATGGAGTTTGTTGACCAAATTGAAAAAGTCATTTGAACAAAATTATTAAAAAAAAGTTCCATTAAAATATCTTATTTTCCACCTGCATTTCCCTAACGATCGTTTGGTCTTTTGTTGCATTCGTTAAGAATATTATTTTTAAGAACAGCAGCATGGCATAAAAATGTTCCCGCTTCGTTACGCAATAATTGGAATGTTTCCCTTTCCCTTCGGGTTAACATAGACTTATCCCAAGGGCTGGATAATATAATAATCCAATCTCATGCTACATATTGATTTTGTGCCTCTTCATAGCATTGTTGTTCGGTTTGGACCATGTTCGCAAACGATTTGTTGGCAATGCCACCACTCATACCGCAACTGTGTGTAAGTAAATAAGAAATATTGATTGTTAAATTCCGACGAATTAATTATCTTTACTCATAGGTTGTTAGTCCGAAAAGATTTCCGATATTACTCGAAGACGAAGATTTTAATTAAAAGCTCTAATTAAGGCGAAAAGCGGCAGATATATTTTCGTCGATTAATTAATGCCAACCGATTTCATAACGCTTGAAATCATTCAGAAAGATAAGGAAATTTATTTGTTCGGATATTAAAACAATGTTACGATGAAAATGGAAACTTCGTGAGATTATTTTGACTTTTTTTATTAAAATAATTTTAAAAGTAATTTCTCCGACTCTTTATTTACATTAGATGAGAGATTTTCTTAAAGAACAAATAAGGAAACTGCGTTATTAATAATTCAAAGGATTAATTATTTTCAAGCGAATAAGATATTAAAAAAATGTACGTTATTATTTAATCCTACGGCTAAGAAGGCAATTATTATCTTTTAAAAAGAAAGTTTGATTAAAATTATTCCATTTTCTTCGAAATTCTTTGAGTTTGCTTTCCTAGTAGTAGTTAAACAGTTTCATTACGAATATTTTTCTCTTTTGTTTTAATTTTTATAAAAATAATCAAATGTCGTGTGTATGATTTATGTCAACCAAATATTTCAAGAAATTCATTTTCTTTTATGAAATTAGTAGTATTTTTCAATTTCTGCAAAGATGACTGAATTAAAAAATTAGTAATTTTTAAAATCAGTCATATCAATTTTCGCAAGCATATACGGAATTATATTTCATGTATGCATGAAAACTCAACGTAAATCGCAGGATTAAAAAATATCATAATATTATAATAAAAGTATAATTAAACTATTTTGATAAAAGGTCAACCAGCGAGAAAGTCCTTTTAGTTATGTTTTCTCGAAATATGTTTATCGGGAAATCAGTAATCGGGAAATCAGCGTCCAATATGTACTCAAATTTGAGACATGCCGAATCCCACTCCCTGATTTTTGATAATTAAAATTCACTGGAGATAAAGAAAATAATAATAATAAAAAAAAGAACTTTGGAATTTTTTTAATATTTCATACATGAACTCGGGAGTTCTGCGAAGTTTGAAATGGCAAAAAATTATACAATATATGCAAGTCAGATGATGCACTTGAGATATATTAAATAAAAAAGTAATACAAAATCTCATCAATAGATAAAGCTGTACAACATATTTAATCCTACAATCCAACCTTATGTGTAAAAGATCCAAATGAATCGAAAGACAAAAAAGGAAAGAATTTTGAAAAGGTGAATCTTTAAACTTATTGTATAAAGGCAAAAATGTGTTATTTGTTTTGTGATACCAGAACTTCAATATAACTTTTCAAATTGTTCAGGACTAAATATTTATTATAAATAGTGTAGCTTTCCGAAGAACTAGACCTGTTCGATATTTACTGCGGCAGATTTCCAGATTAATAGACGATTAACAATTTTTTTTTCTAAACAATTTGGCCTTTTCTAGCTAGATTTTAGATGTGATTCCACGTCATATTCAATTATAGAATTTTTTTAAAAGGCAAATTTATCATGAATACCTCGTGTATCTTTCTTATAACTTAAACAATTTTTCCGAAAATTATATTACGCTATTTTATTTAATAAATGGTAAAGAATCACCAGAAATACTTATTCAAATTTTGTTTGCTTTAAAATAATAGAATGCTTTCTCAAATTTTTTAAATTTGCGAAGTTCAAATCGAATAACTTTACATAATGTCGGAAATCGAGTATGGATTTTGAGTGAGTATCGTTTTCAAGAATTCCAAAAGAATTTTATTCAAATCAACAACACTGGTGACAATATCATATACCAAATTTCATTTGTCTAAATTGTTGCGTTCACAAAGTATCCTTCGCAAAAATGAAAAATAACAGAAGGGTGGGTTTGTTCAAAAATATGACAGAATAGGTAAGTTTAGTGACCTGAAATGTAAAAATTTATTAAAATATCAAAATCGAATTTTTTGAAGATAACAATATTTTCTTTTTATATAGTTTATATTCGAGAAAGTAAAAAGACATTACCGAAATGTAGGGGTTAAAAATATGTTTTAAAATTTGCGAACATCTATTTATACTTTAATGACTCAAATTAATTTGATATCTGTATTCAATTGTAATTGATTAACATAACTGTTATGCTGATTAACATATCTAATATGTAATAATAATTTTAATGCATTATGAAAAAGGATATAACTCAACCCAATATAGAACAATCAACAAATTAACTTAAATGCAATTTTTTTAATTCAGTATTATGCCGAGTTTACACTCGGCCAATTATAAGACGGCTCAGTAGGCAGTGCATACGTAGAAAGGCTGAAAAATGCTGTTCGGTCGATGGCATGTAATTGACAACAATGTGCCGATGTATTGTGTGTGTGTGTGTGTGTGTGTGTTCTTATTGTGCCTGTGTTTGTAGAATTTGGCCGTCTTTTTGGCGTGACAAAAATTGATCACTTACCGTAGAAATTCCGACATTTTTTGTTCTCTCTTCTTTCGGATCGGCGATTTTTTCTTTCTTCATTTTATTAGCCATTTTTTCCATGGTTTTCCAAATTATGGTATGTTGACCTTTTTCTTCATTTTACCACTTCTTCCTTTTTCTTCATTTTCTTTGTGCAAATATCCATCATTTTAATACGATACGCAGTGTAAAAGAAAAGTTCAGGGACGGCAAAAGGCAATTTATAGCCAAGATTGAATCGATCTTATGAAATTGTGGCAAACATAAATCAGTCTCTGTCTACACATGTGCTGTCTACTGGCCGTTTGTAAACACGAATGTCCTCCCGCTGATGTGGTGTGGAAAGTGGGGTGCCAGCTCAGGTATCGTCCTCGTCATCTGACCGCGGTTCAAAATTACGAAATCCGTTCCAAAAATAGCCTTAGTGTTGCTTTACAACGGGACGTTAATATAACTTAACTAACGGCATTAGAATGTACGAAAAACGATAGTTATTCTTAACTTATCTTGTTTGAGAGTATTTTCTCAGTATAAATATAGCAATCATATATTGATTAGCATCAATTTTTAAGGCATTTATTTTTATAAAAATTCTTTCACATTATATGATTGTTATTATTTGTTATTATTCTTTTGATCTGAAAATACTTATAGAGCTATTACCATGGCATCAGACAGACAATTTCTTAGTCAAGTCGAAATTATTTAGATGTAATCAAAATAGAAGATTTCATCGCACTTCGTCTTCCATTCAACTGGCAATATGCAATAACAAATACATCCTCGAAGATCCTTCTTTAATCCCAAATAGTGCAGGAAGTAATTTTCGAAGAATCAGCAAAGTGTCTGATGAAAGACTAGAATGCACATTTTCCTGTGTTTATTCACGGAGAACTTAATTCCGAGGATTTAATCTGAAATAGATTGCGAATATGTTCTGGCACAAAAATCAGCTTGTTCTATAACAAAAATTCTATTGGGTAGAGATAAATTTATTTGAACTGGCAGAAATTTGCCTTTAAAATCTTGAATGCACGAGAGCAAAATTAAATTAAATTTCAAATGCTAGGTGACAAATATTTCAGAGATTCTTAGATCAGGAATGTAAAGTAAATAAGTCGCTGACAACACACCGCCTCGTGGCATCTTCATAAAATGCATTTAAACACGTGATGAAGGTAAAAAATCGTGTCTGAAAGAAAACTAGCAGAAGGGGTCTTCCCCAAATTTTATCGCATATTCTTTAATAAACTTGTCGTATCTGAGAACGCCTTACATGGTATTGGCGCATAAAGGTTATGAAATATTAACATTTGATGTGGATTTAGCATATTTATTGAACCTATCATGTCATCCTTGGCGAGTTATTTGGCGATTAATCCCTGGCATGCGATAATAGTAACCAAAAATCGAATTTGTGTATTAGACATGTTTTTCTCGACCGATACAAACACAAATTTGACACAAAAACTGCATGCATATTCACAAAGCCCATACCAAATTTAATATATTTTAGTCATTTGCTGTTTGAATTATCGCGTTTAAATGTTCCTGAAAGTACCGACCGATAGATAGGCAGTCAACCCTTAGATGGATTTTTTTAAAATTTTGATAGGTGTCTTATATTATAGATGTTATATCTGAGTATTGTATTTTATCTGTCTAGCTTTCTGCGTTTTGTAATTATACAGTAATTATTTAGATTATATATTGTACTAGACAGACGGACTTCCTCAGAACAGATTTTACTCAAAATTTGATAGAAATCTACACATTTAGTGTAAAGACCGTATACCAAATTTCAACCGTTTAGCTCAAAGCGGTTTTGAGTTATTGTCACAGATGGACATTTTCCAAAAAAGTGTTTTTCGAACTCTGGGAGGTCTAAAATGTGAAGATTCATCAAAATCTGGAGTTAGAAATTTTTAACGGTTACTATACTGTTACGAAATTTTCTTTACCGGGGTTGGTTTGGATAGTGGGAGTGATATGGTGTAAAGAACGCTCAATCAGCAGGCAGAAGTAGAATAAAAACAACGACGTTTATTTACACGAAGACACACAGGACAGCACAAAAGCGACAACTATATACAGCACAGAGGACGATTATCTTCACCCGAGACGTGTAGCATACAACAGCATACACAGCAGCATACAACCAGAATCTACCGCAGACAGTAGCGCACAGCTCAGTTCAGCACTAGCTTGCCTCAGTCGCTTCCGACTCTTCCGTCTTCTACTTCTCCGACTCTGGCTCGGATTATTGACTTTTCCGCTCCGTCTTCGGACTACTCCGTCGTCTCTACTACTGGCTTCGTCGTCTCTCTTGGCAGTGGCGGTCACTTCCTTTTATAGGTCTCAGGAGGCGGGGCTAGAAGCCTCTCAACCAATCAGGAACGTTCGAGGCGTATCTCGGTTCCTACTGGACGGATCGGGAAAATTCTCGAAGTTTCGGGTATTATCTATTTTGGCGTTAAAGTCGCCAAATTTGTCGCCAAGTCGCCAAATGGTCGCCAAGCTCTGGGACCTCCGACGCACTAGTCCCATTCAGATGACTGTAAAACTTTCTTTCTATTGATGGAACAAACTATGCTGGGAAGCCGAATCGCAGGTTTGTAACAATACTTTCTCTATTCTATGTATATGAGGAAGTACAAATATAATCTTGTGTTATTCGGATTAATGATAGAAAATAAATGATATGATTTATTTATTTAAAGCTTTTTAAGGGAAATACATCATTTAAAAATTCTAAAACTAAACCTCATATTTTAAAAATATATTAAAGCAAATAAGAATTAAATCATCTACTTACTGTTTAATACAAATACAATGTTTCGTTGAGGGAAATTGATTAGTTTATTCGAAATGATGTTTACAAAATTTGAAGAGAAAAATAATTCTATTTTCTTAAGGAGAAAATAACATTTAAAGTTTTAAACAATTTTCATATGGTTGCTAATAAAGGAATTCATAAAAACTTTAATAAAATCATGTTTTTTTTTTGTCTCTCTGGGCATAAACTGGAGTCTGAGTCGATTAGATATACTCGAAAACCTTTTATCTTTGAAGAATACATCTTAAGATAAGATGTAAACCTCTTTTAAATCTTTTTATCACAAACTAGTGTATGAATAGTGAGACTGTCTATTATGATAAAGATATCTTAATCTAATCCTACTTATTAAAACCGCTTAATGATATGGAAATTCATAAAAAAAAAGTATGGAGCAGAGATGTTTTAAAAGTCATACAATATTCTACTACTCGTTTTAAGCAGAGTTTTTATACAAACTATCTGTACTGCTAAGAAAATTGTATTTGTGTGTGTGTGCTTCTGTTGATGCTCTACAGGACAGTACCACTGATCCAGAGCTATCAAATTTGGCACAAATAAACTTTAAAAGGTGAAATGTGCACCTAGGACCAATTTTTATAATTAATTAGAAATTAAACGAAATTTTTGTGATTTGAACAATGATTTATGAAAATATTTTACCAAAAACTTATTTTATCACTATATCAAATTTTTAAAAAAATGCCACTTTAATGATAACAATTTAATACGTGAAAACTTTACTGAATTTTGACGATTTTTTTAAAACTTTTTTTTATCAATTTCAACAATAAATTACACTGTGGCTTTGAAATTCAAAAAGTTTCCCCTGTTTTATCCAGTTGTTAATTATGTGATTTTCTTGCATTATTGAAAGCTAAGGAAGAAGGAACCTGTTATGTATATATAATGATAGTTTTAAATCTAAAATAAATACTTATTAATGCCCTAATTTTTTTTATCTTAATTTAGTCGATATTAACTTCGTTCTAATATGTTTTCTTATTTGCTAATCCTATTCCGACGTTTTTATTTAATTATTTATAACACGCGTTCTAGAAAACTGATAACTATTCATTTTCTCATGCTCTGAGCGAAGGAATAAAAATCCCTAATGCTTACAACATTCCTTTAAAGATACCTAAGATTCCCTTGCCTAAAACTACACAATCCTTATCAGAATCTTTTAGTAAAATATCTGAAGGGGAAAATTTCTGAAACTTTGCTCTTGTATCATGATGTAAACATCGTCTATTTATCATCGTTTCTCATCTGTACAAAAATTACGATTGATTGTGAAATAAATTTAAGTAAATTTAAAAGTTTCTTCTTTTCTGCCCTTCATCTGCAAAATTATGCGCCCTCTCGCACGCACGCACGCACGCACGCACACACACTTTGCATGACAAATAAAGAGAAAAAATTCTGCGATATTGTGAAAATTAGAAGATAAATGAACCGACAATTAATTTTTTAACAACAATTACTTTCTTAATTATCATGAGATTGGTCTGTAATAGGAAGGATCATCTACACAACAGAAAAAAAACATGTTAAACTAACATAAATTCTATGATATTATCAATTTGAAGAAAAAAATGTTTTGTTGGCCAAATTTTAGACATAAATTTGTATCCAGAAGATTTAATTGAAAGTAAACACAAGCAGTATTCTTGAAGAAGCAACTGATCGCCAAAAACGGCTAGTGATTCATACTAACAATATATAACTAAACTTATTCTTCAGAAATAAAGTTTCGAATAAATTAAATTAAAAAGAATTAAAGGATAAAAAGGATCTTTTAAAATTATAATAGCAATCTTATAGAAGCTTAGTTATCTTTGCGTTTCAAATTTGCTTTGAATTACAAGAATTCTCTTATAAAGTTCTCTTCGATAAGAAATTCATCTAAAACGAAATAAAAGAATTCACTCGCATACACTATTTCACTCTAAAGTAAAAACGTCTATTCCTGAGGCCGATGGCTGCTCTGACAGATTCAACTACAGATTCTCCGGATTTTCACACTTCCAAAAACCAACTGCACATTTCTTTCAAAAGGAAGGGGTGAAAAAAAACCAACTAAATAAATAAAATTGGAGAGAGTGTTGAAAGTGGATAGATATTTTTTACAATAAATAACAGTAGAAGAAAAAGATTTTAAGAAACTTGAACAGAAATACAACTGGAAGAAAACGAAAAAAGAATAGAATAAACCTCGAACTTCCGTGGAACTCTTTTCCCGCCTTTTAACCGGAAGGCGTGAAAGGGTAAACACAAAAAAGCTTTCATCTGTTTACACGGATGAAAATGTGGTTTTCACACCACCCCCACTATTCCCTCAACCTTTTCCTATTCCTCCCCACCCTAACCCCCTTCGGTTCCGATTTTTTCCATTATCTTAAAATGTGTCGAAGGCACTCGGTAATCTTGAAGTAGCGGAATACACTTAACTGCGTGGAGTAGAATTAGAAATGGCGAAACCATGTTATAAAGCGAAAAAAATGCTGGGGGAGTAAAAAGCGAGATGGAAAATTACTAGTTAAAATTTCATCCAATTTTTGGAACGAATAACAAAATTCTACACAGTTTAAAGCCATTTAGGAAAATCCATAAGCTTTTTGCCTTCTAAGAATACGAAGAAAATGGGATTATAAAGAATACCGATTTATTTTTTTAAAGTTCTTGTCATCTCAAATTTATCTATAGCAGTTTTTCTGGAATTATAGTATTTATTTAAAAAATGCAATGCTAAAAATATTGCAATAGATTAAAAGGATATAGAGGGTAATTCAAAATGAATATAGCGATTACAAACGGCTATAACTATTTAATGAAAAAGAACTTATTGATAAGATTAACACATAATGTAGAAGGAACTTCAAAATTTGGTATAGATGCGTGATAGATGCTCTGTGTGATTTCCCTTGGTCACACAGACAATATCTAGGAAGTAGTACATTTCACGCCATACATTCTGAAACATATCTGCAATTACCGACGCAAGCGCATTACAAATACGTACTTTGAGTTCTTCTATTGTTTTGGGCTTGGGAAGTACATACACCCTATCTTTCACATAACCCCATTGATAAAAATGGAAGGGTGTCAAGTCCGGAGATCTCGGTGGCCAAGAACAGAAGACATCGTCGGTATCTCTCCACTTTGATTGATCCAACGCTTTGGAAGATGTTGGTTTAAAAATATGTGAACCTCCGTACCCCAATATGAGGGTGTTCCATCTTGCTGAAAGATGTAATCCGTGGAATCAATATCTAGTCGAGGCGTTAACCACACCGTAAACATGTCAAGATAAACATTGGATGTAACACTTTACTTACAGAAGATACAATTGTTAAATTCAAACACTCAGAGTGCTTTTTGCACGGGACTCGCTATTTTCACTAATGAGACGTCCAAAATGAACAGGTTTCTTGTCGTCGTGAAATTTCAACTCGCGAATGCATAGGCTTCCGCTTCACTGCACCTGTGCCCGAAGTAAAGAAAGTTTGAAGTTCCGTCTACATTCTGTGTTAATCTTACCAATAAATTCTTTTTAATTAAATAGTTATAGCCGTTTGTAATCGCTCTATTGATTTCAAATTTAGCGAATGAATTTATTTCATAACTATTTAACTGTTTACAGTTTCAATTCACTATAAATCAAAAACAATATAAGATATTATATGTCACTTGTAACAAAATTGTATGAGGTTACTTCGAGTTTTGTTAGAGACAACTGCAGGTATTCTATGTGTGACTCCTTAGAAAAGACCGTACACTTTCTTTCTGGACACTTCGCAGAACAAATTTATCTTAGGGGAATCTCACATGTGTTGCTCTGTCAATTTGTGATTCTCTCTTCCCCAAAAGAGAACGATTGGTTCTCGACACCATGGAGGGTAAACGAAAAGATGGGGTTCTGTCTCCTCCTATCGATGACGGGACGTACTTCTTTAGGGAAGGGTTGTACGGTGGCCGGTGATGGCTTTTAGGATTCAACCACAGTTCCTGCCAATGTTGCAATAGCGGAGGTCTGGTTATTCAGTTTCATTATCCGTGTGACTTCGGGCGGATCGGTGATATGACTTGTGTACCTTCTCAGTGACATGAAATATTGCTTCATCAATGAAAACTAAGTAATCGGTAAAATCATCATTTTCAAAACGAAGCCGCATATCGGAACAAAATTCAAAGCGATTTTGCTGGTCAAAATCATTCAGATTTTGCAGCACTTGCACTTCGTATGGAATCATTTCCAGCTTCTTTCTCAAAATTCTCCAGACGATGGGCTGAGAAATCTGCACTTCACGAATCACCCTCTGCGTTGATTTTCCCTAGTTTCGTTGAATGACGACTTCTTGCGATACAGTCGGTCGACCAGGACTTAAATTGCACAAACAACACGTACTTTCAAATTTTTCATACCATTGATATATAGATTTCACACTTGAAATTTCTTTACAGAATTGTGATCGAAAATGCCAGTGCACAAAAGTTGGGAATTCCGTTTTTCTAAATTGAAGAGCACAAAACGCCTTTTCCATTGCAGACATAGACATCAATTAGTCACATAATACACATGCTACTGCCTATATGACATCTGTCCCGAGCGATACAACTTCACAAACATATCTACCGTACGATTCGCTAAGGAGGTTCGTGTCTTTGACTGTTAATGTTTTACAGTATCTGGAAAGAACATATTTCTTAATGAGTCATCCTGTATATTGAATAATACATCTGAAGTATTTACTGTCTTCACTGTAAAGAAGTCAGACTGATACGATTGTATATTCATAATTTTGGTATGAAAAATCTTAAGGCATAATTTTAATACAGTAGATATTAATATGTTATTAAAATTATCCTAACATAATTATTTTCTAATTTAATAGTAAAAAACGTGGAATAATACCTAAATTTAAAATTTCGTGCGTACAATAAGGAGAGAATAAGTAAAAGATAATTAATACTACACGGCTTTATTGTATGAGAATTTAACGGAACTATGAGCATGAAACTATATATAAACGATTTAACGGGAATTAAATATAACCAATTTCGCTGATGAGGTTGTTGGTCTCCAAATGCAACTAGTAATTAAAATGAAAAAAAAAATAATAAAGCATTGTTATGAAGTAACAACAGAAGAATTTTGCACAAATGGTAGTCTTCATTATATAAAGGGCGTCCCAAAATTAACGCAAGATTTGAATTTTTCGCCATTCGTGCAGTAAAGAGCTGGCAACCATATTAAAAATCCATTTGACAGCTGATAGTTTAAAGTTAATAAAAATGGAGAGTTACATGATAGAAAAATGTTAAAGCAAGATTTGAATTAAATAAAAAACACAGTTTTTCTTTAAACTGATATATTTTTATTGAATCGTAAAGTATACAGGATAGGATTTTGTATGGAATAACACATACAGTAAATGACCTCCACGGCTTTGCTGGCCCAAAATTTTCCATGACCATTTTGCATAAATATGGCTGAATTTCGTTGATGCAGCGTTGAATTTTCTTCATCAATGTACGTGTACTTGTGGGCTTATTGGCATAGGCCTCTGGCTTCAAATAACCCCATAAAAAGAAATCCAACTGTGTGAAATCATACTGAACTGTGACCGCCAGACTTTCATTATTTTCGAAATATTTTTCAACAATAGAAACATATTGTTCTAAAGTGTAACGCTCCCTTTTCACTAATTCTAAACTGCCAGCCGTCAAATGGTTTTTATTAATAAGGTTGAAACAATTTACTGTACAAATAGTGGTAAACTCAAATCTTACGTTAATTTTGCGACACTCAAATCATGAAAAAGAATAATTAGAAAATATTTTAAATATAAAACTTGGACGAAATAAAAAAAACTATAATTTAAACTTTAAATCATAAAATTTTATTTTTAAATGAAATTTTACGAATTTAAATATTACATTCATTTATTTCCAAACTATAATTACCATATTATACGAAGACATTTTTAGAAATCAAGCAAATTCGCTCACAACTTTTAAAAAAGATATCTTCCTCCCAAAATAAGTGCTTTATATGCAAAATAAAAAAGAAAAATCGGGGACAATAAAATCAATATCCTGTGCCCCGTGCATGTAAAGGAGATCTTTTGTTAAGAGCACGTGACAGGACCTATCGTCAGCGAACAAAAGAAAAAGAACGACAGCCGAGGGGCCACCCCAAAAGGAGTTGCCATTCAACCTAAACAATCTCAACTGTACAGAGTTCATCGAAAAAGAAGCGATATCCGCTTTTATAAAGTTAAGCTTGATTCTAATGTATATGAATAGACTGCTAGAAAATAGATTTTAGTTTTTTTATATATAAATTTTATTTTATTGACGGGGAAAAACATTTAATGAAAATGTTGTGGATTTGGAAAAGTGAAAGTGGGGATGAATTTGTCTTGTTTGCTTCTGATGGTGGTTTAAAAGAGCATCCAGCTATAGAAAAAAAACTATTTAAGAAAAAGAAAGATAGATACATTCGTCCTATTTTAAAATGGAACAATTTTTTAATACCTACAGGTGCATGTAAATGTATTTTAAAAAATATTAATCACCATCCACCTTCAATGACCAGTTGGATCACTGCTATTAATGGTAACCAAAAAATTCAGTTAAATATTTAGAAATAACTTTCTTAGTAAAATTATTTTAAACTTCAAATACCGATTGACATATATATCACACTATTGCAAAAACTTTATACTCTGATTTCGTTGTGTTATGTATTCCCTAGATTTCTGTCTATATCATTATACAGGGTGTTTATTTAGTCCTGGACCTATTTTGATGTTTAATAACTCATAAAATAATGAAGATATAAACAAACTTGGGGCATTTATTCATGGAATACCTCATATATTTTCCTTTTCAGGTTTGAATATTTTTACTTTTGTAAATATCGTCTGCGCGTGTGGTTAATTTCAGATAATTTCATTTTCCAGTCTAAATATCTGTACTTTTCTAAATATCGTCTGCTATTAATTGCATTTTTCTCTCTTTTGTTTTCGGCAACTATTGAAATGTTATGTTTACTTTTGATGTGTTTGTTCTATGTAGAACTTTTGTATGTAATGTTTTATTCGAGCGGATATTAAGGAGAATGCATACACCACAAGAGAAAGCACAGATTTTATGGTGGTTCATAGAAACGAAATCGATAGTGCAAGCACAGAGAAATTTCAGAAGAATTTACCAAAAAGATCCTCCATCCCAAAACAGCATCTTGCGGTGGAAAAAGATTTTTCTAGAAATTGGAAGTATTGCAGATAAGAAACTTTCCGGACGTCCTTGCACAAGTGATTTTGATGTTGAGCGTGTCAGAGAGACATTTTTACACAATCCTAGAATATCTGTGAGATCAGCAGTTCACATTCATTGACAAGGGTCATGAAACTTTTTGAGTCTATTTAACCATTTATGTTATTAATTTTAATCTATATTTATTATTTTATGAGTTATTAAACATCAAAATGGGTCCGGGACTAAATAAACACCCTGTACATTTAATTACATCGTATTAAAGAATAGTAGTACTTAAAAATGGATGTACTTTTAAAATTTCTATCCACTTAATTGATTCTAAAATTAAATGAATTACTTAAAAAAAATTCAAAAAATTTATTAATAGCATATTTCATATTAAAATTAACTCAATATGGAAAACCAAGTCAAATCTTTTATCATAATTATCAACAATGAAAAAAAGTGAGGACGGAATGTTAATACCAATAATGAAAACGATTTGAGTTTTAAGTCAACAATGAAATATTATATATATATATATATATATGAATGTCATTTTCTCCCATTTTAACAATTCCTCAGAATTTAGTAAAACCCGTTTAAATGAATTTCGAGTTATCAGAAATGCTTCTGAAATCTCAAAAGCTAGAAACACATATTAAATTGCGCGGAAATAAACGCTACTTTAAGTTGTGTTAAAATTTGTCGAACAATGCGGCGAGTCACCACCTGTTGACGTCCTTTTGATGAAAAGATGGCAGATTCTTGCTTGGAAATGATGGGAGGTACGCAAGGAATAAAAGATTCCGAATTCCTCGAGTGATTAATTCTCTGTCATATGTTTTAAACTATTACTAAGTATACATAAATGTGCCTACTGCAGTTCGAAAAATGTTACTTTAAATTCAATATTGAACATAAGAATAGACTACAGAGATTTGAATTCATTTTACACTCTAACCATGTCAGAATTACATACTGTAGTTAGACACAAAATAGTAATGAACGCTCATTGCTTAACCGAAGGGATGCGGAAGACACATCCGAACCAAAGCGAATGTGTCTTCCTAAAACTTGAATGGCATTAGCGTACAATAGTTACGAAATATTAACCTTTGCCGTGGATTTATCATTTTTATTAAATATATCAAGTGGCCCTTGGCAAGTATTTTGGCGATTAATCCCTGGCACGAGGTTAATAATATCTGAAAATTGAATGTATACTTTAGAAACTGTTTTTTTCCACCCGATTGAAACCAAAATTTGACCTATATTTGGAGTCACTAAACTGCATACTATATTTAATATATTTAAGTCACTACGTTTTTGAGTTATTGCACTTGCATGCTTCTGAAAGTATAGACCAATAGATGTTCAAAATTTGATATAGTTGGATTTCGTTCAAAATTTGACATAGTCGAATTTCGTTCAAAATTTGACATAGTTGGATTTCGTTCAAAATTTCATCTAGTTGAATTTCGTTCAAAATTTGATAATTGTCTACCATATAGATGTTAAATCTGTGCAACGAAATGCAACCATCTAGTTTCCTTTGTTTTATAGTAAAAATGTAAATTTAAATTAGGACATCTGGACAGACAGACTACCTTTCAATTGTCCGACCTTTCTGTTTAGAATTTGACAGAAATCTACAAATTTCTGTCAAATTCTAAAGACAATATACCAAATTTCATCCATGCAGCTCAAAGCGTTTATAAGTCATCTTTGTCACAGGCAAACAAACATTTTCCAAAAATATGTTTTTCGAAGTCACGAAGGTCTAAAATATGGAGATGCCTCGAAATATCCAATCTGGGCACGAAGTTCTTAACGATTCCAGTACTTTCTTCAAACATCGTGTACAAGAAAGAAAAAACGTTAATCGAAACCCTCTACCTCCTAGTGCGGTAAACTGAAATTATACAAAACTTCCCAAATGTACAGAAAAAGTTAAACAAAAAAATGTACATCAAAATACAATCTCCAAATCTGTTCTAACCCACAATGGAGTTACTTCTCTCGATTTAGCAGGAAACCAAAATGTATATTCTGTAACGATAAAAACAAAACTCAATACATTGCTTTTAGCATAACTTTGGAATTCGCAAATTGTACAAATATCTTGATGCCAATCTTTTTGACTGATGCTAATTTAGAGACCATTTTTGTCAAAATACATCAGACAAAAGATTACGTAACTTTAGTCATGAGAGATCTTCATTTCCTTCTCAAATTCATCACAGCGAATAATTATATAAACCGTAGTACATTCAAGAATACAAACTTGATATTTAATTCAAGATCAGTATCTAGTTCTCACCGTAACAAATGAATACTTAATACCTGATTCATTATTCAGTTCTGAGCTGATTCGTCATAATCATTGTTGTTAAATAGGAAAACTTTCAATGCAGATGATGGGAGGGTGTAAAACTGTTTATGCCTTGAGAAGAGTTTTATCACAAGGAAGAAAACATTACAGAGAAGTGGTAGAAGCTGCTTTGTTACGAAGCAGCAATTCTGTGCATTGGTGAACATTTGAGTTAGTGTTAAGTCATGTGTCAGAAAGTCGGTTTATACCGATAATACCGAATTTCTTTTTAATATTTTAGATTTCTGGACAATTTCCTTTATAAAAATATTTGAATTTAGCTTCTACATTCATTCCTTGGAATGCTGCATTCATATTTACTGATATTTAGTAAACGTTTTATTGCTACATTCTCAATAATAATGATATTTCTCAATGATACTTTCTCAAAATTCTAAACTCTGATAAAATCTTATATAAATTCTCTTAAATTAATATCCAAGTATTTTTTTGTTTCAAATTTGACATAAAAAGTTTTCAAAAATTATTCGGCTTTTGAATGACAGAAAAAATCATTTGAAAAAAAAAATGGATTCTACATTCATTCTTTGGAATGCTATATTCATATTTATCGATGTTTAGTAAACATTTTAGTGCTATTTTGCATCTTTTAAGTGTTATTTTCTATAATTCAAAATTTCGATAAAATCTTCTTATATAAATACTCGTAAATTAACATCCAAGTTTTTTTTGTTCAAATTTAGTATAAACATTTTTAAAAATATTATGTAGCTCTTAATTGATATAAAAATAATTTGTTCATTTGAAAAAATTTGGCAGCTGATTTAATAGATTATAATGAGAAAAAAAATGAAAATTTCGTATCACATTTGTTAACTTTTGGTGAAAAAGTCAGGCCAACGTACACAGGTTTGGTTTGTTTGGTTTAGTTATATTAACGTCCCGTTTGAAGCAACACTTGGGCTATTTTGGGACAGACCTCGTAATTTTGAACCGCTGTCAGATGACGAGGACGACACCTGAGCTGGCATCCCCCCTTCCACACCACACCAACGGGAGGACGTTTGGTGAGGACGGATTTAACGTGCAACAGACCCCCTTACACGACGGTTCTTTGGTGGAATCAGGACTCAAACCTGAAACCCTCCGGTTCCGAAGCCGAGACCTTACTACCAGGCCACTGCGGCCTCTACCCAACGTCCACAGAGAAACACAGATGCACATACATTTATCTTTATTATTATTAGAGATGCAGTGTATAAAATATTTAGAATCAAGTTCTCATCGTTTGTCTACATGTTTTTTTTTTCGAACTCTGGAAGGTCTGAAACGAGAAAATTAATCAAAATCCTGAGTTTTCATTTTTCGACGATTGCAGTGCTTTCCCTTTTCTCACTCTGTATGCGAGAAATATAACAGAGCTAATTACAAGTCAATAACATAGCATCAAATTTAGCTATTTGTTGTGCCACCCTTTTGTTCAGAAAATAACTCTTCACACCAGTAATTATTCGAAAATCGGCTTCAAAGAGACCGGAAGTGGAGCGCAGTAAGTGAATGCTTGTCCAGCGATAACTTGACCAGTCAGTGTCCATCAAGGGGTCTAATTAGTCTACGCACGCGATTTGATTGAATAGAGGCAGGAAGTTGTTGGAGAAGTTGTCGAAAATGGCGTGCATTCGCTAATGACATGCAAAGTATGCATTCATAACATATTCATCGAACATGAACTTCTGAAAAGATCAGCAATTAATTTTGAAAACTTTTTGAATATAAGCCAATCAGATAATTCATAATAATTGGTACTATTAAAAAATAAATATCAGTTATGGAAAATTGCGTAAATATTGGCAATATTGATAAATATGGATAACATCCTTTCTTTTAAAATTTCCAATTGCTTTCAGTAATTCCACATTTTTTGGCCATTAATGCTATTAATTATTCGTCATGAATTATTAGAAGGTCATTGAAAGTTGAATTTTTCTACAAATGAAAGGTTAATAAATAAAGATTTATATGAATGTGGGAAATGTTTTTGACTATAACTAGGGACAAATAATCTGAAAAACTTCAAGAATCCATATGATTAACAGAAAAGCATGCAACTTCTTTAGTTTGATAAGTTTAACTTTAATTAGCGTGCCGTTTTAACCCTTAATAACCTAGAGTTTCAATTTTGATACCAATCTTTTAAACCGAATGTTCACATTACTATTAGTTTTTTTTAATAGGTTGGCTGTACGTATTTTACTGTTGTATAATATTCTTTCCAACGAAATTTAAAAAAATCAAATGTCATTATTGTTTTATTTTATCTATGACATATTACTTGCGCGGCAAAGTGAACAAGTAAACATATTTTACTAAAAGTTTTGTTGAATACAAATTTGATATATTTTCTTTTTCTGAAGAATATAAATACTTTTGAGGTAAGTGAATATATTATTTTCGCTATGATATAATTATTTTTTGCGAGTGCATGTTTTACTTGAAGAAACTAGTGCTATTTTTGTGAGTATCAATTTTGATACTTCAGGCATTCCGCCCTACATAAAACCTACCTACTAATTCTTTAGCTATTTTTCCCTTCATCTAGACCCTCAAGCAAACACAGTAATATTAAAAATAAATCACTTTCGTAAATCAGGCTACTAAGGGTTAAAGCAACACTAGGGCTATTTGGGACGGATCTCGCAAGTTTGAACCACGGTCAGAAGAGGAGGGGTACACATGAGCTGGCACCATCTCTCCAAACCTGCGCACCACATCAGTGGGAGGACGTTTGGCCCCGATGGAGTTAGCGTGCACCAGGCCCGCTTACACGACGGTTCTTCGGTGGAATCGGGTCTCGAACCTGAAACCCTCCAGTTCCAAAGCCAAGACCTTGCCATTAAGCTACAGCGGCCCCTGTACTTTTCTTCAACAACTTGAAATATTGCAAGATTATTATATGGAATAAGGAAATAAATAAATAAATAACCAAATATAAGGAAATTCAAGAAATACATCTGTTAATTTAGAAGATTAAAAAGCAATTATAGTAAATCTGACATCAATTATGAATTTGACATCTAGAGGCTCATAATCACTAATCACGTGATTGTGACCTCACGTGTCACACGTGTCACGTGTCAAAAGATGACACCATTATACATTTTCATTGCTTGAGGTTTTTAAATGCTGTTTAACTTAACTGACTTCATATTTAAATAAAATTTTGTAATATACTTTTCCCCTACATCCTGATGTGTAAAATTGAGAATCAATAAACTTTAAAATCTAATGCGCCGATCAGAATCATTTACTAAGCAAAAAAAAAAAAAAAAAAAAATGCTGTTAATATATCTTGTAAAAAAACAGATTTTATAAATATAGTAATCACACTTTTATTAGTTTATTAAAAAGTAAATTAAAAATGTTTTTTAATTATTTGCAACTTTTTAATCTTTTATTTGAAATTCATTATTATAAATATTATAGAGTCTTAAAAAATGTTTTTTTTTTAATTCACAACCAGTTAGCATCACATCTTTTGTAAAATCAAAACATAATATAATTGATTATTTTAAAGCTCGATTACATAGTTTAGTCCACCAAACATGAAACTAATCAAATTAAATAAACGCGTTATTTTATTTCACAATGGTATTTTTTTTTCTTTATGACACAAATAAGTAATTTAAGATTTGCAATGAATTCTGCTATTAAATAGACCTGATCAATAAATAGCATAAACTAACATCATTAATGGATAAAAATATGAAAATAATAAAATCTATAATATGAAAATAAAATAAAACTATACAATAAATATGAAAACAAAATAAAAATATAAAATAAAATTAAAATAAAATTAAAAAATAAAATAATAATAAATAATAAAATCTTACTTGTGTATTACTTTCATACAAGACTAAATTCAAAAAAAATTTCAAATATAAATGAAAGATATTCTTTTGAAAAAGTGGTTTTCCCAAAAACTGTTTCCTTTTATTTCAATTATTTATGTTTCTTAACTGGCTAGATAAACATTACGAAATAAAGTTTCGAATCTATTTATGCATAATAACACTGAAAAGAAATGTATTACTTTTAAAGAGCCGTGAAAATTTTAATTTACATCAAAAGAAACATGAGAAGTCGCGATCAGATTAAATAAATTGAGGGCAAATACCTTGAGACGAAATGACATAAAAACTTGTTTTCCAGCACTCAAGCGATTTTAAAATATTCATATACATTTATTAGAAAAAAAAATTAACACGATTTCGAACACAAATGAATAGCTATCCGTAGAAATAAAATTAAAGAGAAAATTTAAAATGAATAATTTACAAGTCGGGCGTCATCAAACGTTTTCGATTTAATGCATGAATTATTCAAATTCGAAGGCATCTTCAAACGCAAATTCGTCGATTCGAGAATTAAAATTTATTAAAAGAAAACTCTTGTAAAAAGAAGTTAGCGCAAAGGTGATACTTTTCCCTAATTTTTATTTTGTAATATGAAATGTCTCATTTTTCATGAAATAAAATACAAGTGGAAAACGAATTCTTTGAATAATTTAAAGAAATAAATTTTCCACTCGCAAAAGAAAACGATTAATTAGAAGGAAAAAAAAAAGAAATAAATCGCTCCTTTTTCGAAAAAAAAAAAAAAAAAATCTGCTTTTATCAGTCGCGTTTCCTAATTCGAAAATCGTTTGAATAAATAAACTGAAATGAAGAAAGAAATGAAGAAAATAAATAATATATTATTTATTCTAACAGAATAGGATCGCTATTTTAAAGTTGTTGTGACAACTTTAATATTCCCAAATCGGATAATTAATCGCTTGTTTTAGAATTTTTCAAAAAGTTTCCTCGATTTCTGTTACACAAAATAGGATGTTTTAAAATAAGTTGTTGTTCAAAAGGTTAAATAAGTTAATATTTGGTAAAAAAAATATGAGAATTTAGATATTAATGGTATTTAGATTCGGCTTCATTGTTCGGAATATTAACAAGATAGGAAATTTTTTAAAATGAGTTTTATTGAGTTCGCATTTAATGTGTTTAGCCGTCTATTGCGATTTATTTATATGTATATGAAATTCGAAACAGGCGTGTTAAAAATTTTGCTGCTGTCTAGAAGATATATGTATGAGTGTATTTATACTTAATTTTGCTTTATTTAAATTTTTAATGCTATGTTCATTTTAAGATAGTCACCTATGGCAACCAGCTGCCTCACCGGTAATTTGGTTAGATTGAATTTCAATTAACTCGTTGAGATATAACATCATGTCCATGTTAGATATTAAAACCACATTATTTTAAATGTCTTTTATTCTGCTAATTGTACAAATGAATCCTTAAAATGGAGATTATTCCAATGACAATATAATGCCATTTAAAATGTAAAAGTACAGTTAATATATCTTATAAATTTTAGGCTATAATCATTTCACCTTTATTCGTTTTGTAAGCTATATAGGTATTAAACAGAACCTTTCCTTGGCTTTTATAAATGAAAGAAAATCACGCGATAAAATGTTTGATGAAACAAAATGGCCTGAATTTCGACGCAATTATGTAACTATTGTTGAAAATTAAGCAAAAATTAAAAAATTGCCGAAACTCAAGTAAAAATTTGAAATTGCTAAATTGATATCATAATTTATTTTCAAATTTTAAAAAAGTATAAGATTTATTTTTGTGCAATAATATTTTTGAAAATCATAATGGAAAAAGGACACAATTTAACTTATTTTTAATTAATTAAGATTCTAATTAAGAATTCAAGATAATCGCTCTATAGTGCATATTACCGACTTCCAAAGTATATATTTACTAAATTTAGTAACTATAAGATGAATGGTTTGACCAGCAAAGAGCACACACACGCGCGCACTTTATTTTAAGCAAAGAAGTTTACCATTAAAAAAACATAAATCGTTTTCTACTTCTATTGAGAAAGATTACCCACGTTCTTTAAAAAATCTTATTGGCGTATTTATAAATAAAGGCATCATATATATTAATGAAAGATAAAGAAGATTGATGATGAATGATAAGGATGATCAGCTGATGATAAATGATAAAGAGTTAATTCACAGAAAAGGACGATACACTGAAATGTCAAAATAACGAGGTAAAAAGTAGATTTTTGGAAAACAGTAGTAACTGTGATTTAATCAGATGAAATTCGGTGTTCAAAAGAGATTTTTAATATCTTTTGCAATTAGCGATAAAACATAAATATTTTTTATAGCGTTTTAATGCATTTTATCTTAGCAATTTCGTCTTTCTTATTACATAAATAAAGTTTCTACTTTTTCAGCTTTCTCGTGTACGTAGTATTGAGAAGGTATAAATAATAGTCAAAAATTTTGAGATTTTGAAGATTATCTACGTTTTAGACCACCCTGAGTTCGAAAAATCCATTTTTGGAAATGTCCATCTGTCTGTCTATGACAAAGATAACTCCAAAAGGCTTTGAGCTAGACGGTTGAAATTTGGTATACGGTCTTTACATCAAACTTGTAGATTGCTATCAAAATTTGAGAAAATCCGCTCAGAGCGTCTGTCTGTCGGTTCGGCAGTTCGAATACAATTTAAAACGATAGCTATAAAATGCAGAGCTAGACAAATAAAATTCGATACACAGAATTAACATCTATAGTCCAGATGCCTTTTCGATTTTGAAGCAAATACAACATGGAAATGACCGGCTGTCGGTCTGTACTTTCAGAAATATGCAAACTTGATAACTCAAAGACGCTATTATTTAAATATATCAAATTTGGTATGCGATTTTGTGACTACAACTGTAGTTCTGAGTCAAATTTTTGTTTCAATCCGTTTATGAAAACGCGTCTAGAGCACAAATTAGATTTTTGGATACTATTAACCGCATTCCAGAGATTAATCGCCAAATAACTCGCCAATGATAGTACAATTCAGTAAAAATACTAAATTCACGCCAAAGATTAATATTTCTTAACTGTTACTGTACGCTATGCAAAAAGTTCTCTGGGATGAAACTTTCATTAGAAAGTATTGCATGCGAGAAAGTTTTAGGGAGACCACTTTCACTGGTTTAATATGATTATTCATTTGAATAAAACACTTTACAAATGAAAGAATACGTGGAAGAAACTCAAAGGCCAAATGATGGTCCGATGGAAGCAATTTTTCGAACTAGGGAATATTGAACAAATTTTTTACTTCGCATCATGTATCTAAGTATCAATTTATTTGCTTTTCTTTCTATTTTTTACAACAAAAACAGATAAAAAAAATACAAAGGAGTAAATGGAGTCAATCTATAGGACTTCAAAACCACATGACAAATATAACTATGTATATTCATATAGCATTCAGAAGCATGTTGCAATCCACCATGTTATAATGTCACATCTAGCTCTTTCCTGAAACATGGTGTCATACCTTTCACGATTAAATTACCATGATGAGTATGACGTATATCACGTGACCATGTATGGATTCCATTAATTCAAAAGACAGAAGTTCGATCTATTGGATATTCATAAAAACACGACTGATAACAAAACAGAGAAAGGAAATAATCCACCTATGTTCGAAAAGGGTAAAACATATCAAATCCTGAAGCAAGCCACGGAGTGATGTTAATAAGCGGAGTTTGACAGCCTTATTTTAATATCTGAGTAGCTCCTTATGAAATGACAACATGAGGAATTCTGCTTTTCCTCGGCGCTCCCTAATGAAGGCCCGTAACGCATTTTTCACCCCCTCATTCGAATTCACGTCCCCAGGAAAGACTAAACGAAATAAATCTTTAATGAAGTACTCATGAGGAAAGAAAATTAGGCCTTATGTAGGCCTTTAGGCCTTATGTAGGAGCATTTCTTATTATGATAGAGCATTTAGAATTAAATTCAATAAAAATAGTTTTTTAAACTCGTTTTTATTAGTGTATTAAAGAAGTAAATTTTATTTTAATCCTTTTCTAGTTTTCCAGTTTTTAATTTAAGATCTACTATTTCTAGTGTGGGCGACCTGGCCTAGGGGTAGCGCGTCTTCCCCGTGATCTGGACGTCCCGGGTTCGAGTTCTGGCTCGGGCATGATTGTTCTCTACTCTGAGAGGTGTGTGAAAGAGCTCTCTCCCCATGTAAAAAGGGGTTGTGTAAGTTAATGTGTGTGTCATCTTCAGATGAGCTAGAAGTCAGACATCCGCCCTCGGGTGCTCAGGGCATTTGCCTTCAGAAGCTACTGAACACTCTTCTAAAAATTTCTCACAGTTCGTCAGCGGGTTTGTAAAGTGTCATAAGTAACAATAACTATTTCCACTAATAATAAATATTAATATCTGTGTGTTTTTTTATGCTTACAAGCCAAACCGTTTGATCTACAGATAGCAAATTTGGTACATATATGGGTTGGAGGGTAGAAATATGCATCTATAAAACAAGTTTTTTTGAAATTTTAATTAGAATATTAACCATTAAATTCATACCGTTGCCAATTGTCTACTTCCTGTTCCACTTAATTTTATTCAAAAACCGGAGTGTGTTCGTCCTCGATCATACTTTGATAACCATAAACAATAAATCCTGTGTGAAAGAAAAAAAATTGACATTACTATTGGCCGGTAAGTTATATCGCCTCTTTATATTTGAATGTGGTGGGTGATGAAGTTTCTATTGTCGAGTTCCCTATAAAGGAGTGATCTATCAAAATGTTAAAAAAATTTCTTCTCATCTGTTATCATGTAAGCTATCAATGTTTGATGTTGTATTTGAAAATTATAATAGATACAAGCGAGATTTTTGAGAAATACTGTATAATGCTAAAAGTTTACATACAACTTTTTAAAAATAAATTTACAATATTATTACCTGTATTTATTTATTTGCATAATCTATGACTATTTTCATATAATAAACAAACTTTTAAATTCAAAACAAATAATTATGCATTTAAGGGTTAAATAATTAAAAATTTAAATATTTGCTGATCTGACATATTTACACAAACTTTCACTTTAACACTTAAAATATTTATTTTTTTGAAAAGAAAAGCTTTTTGTCAGTAAAATTAGCCGAAAGTAATCATTTGATTTTTCCTTCAGGTTTACTCAACAGATGGGAACGCACCAGAAACCTTACAAAAAAAGAACACCCCATTCCTAAAATTCGCTTTCTTCCACCCCTCCCTTTCTCTAGCGGTACACTTTCAACTATCCAACAACTTTTTACACCAGGACAGATGACAAAATCCATTGCAGTATCTCTCTTCCTCCGTGAAAAAAAAGCAAATCTCCAGAGAACAACCCCGCGCCCTCCCTCAACTCCCGCTCCAATCCTCCTTTAAAAAACGTTCCAAAACCCCTCCAAGCCTCCCACCACCGCTTTCGAAGCCAAACGAAAGCCACGTGCCCCGCAGACCATATTTTACGTGAATGGAACCACACCGCTTAGGCGATTATTACTGCCATTTTTTTTTATTTATTTCTTTATCTTTTGGTGCTGTACAGATCCTTTGTACACCCGGGGGTGGTTGCGAGGGGTGTTGTACAAAAGAAGGCGTTTTAATATAATTTGATTTTTTTTTAAAAATTATTTTTATTTTTATGCAGCTTTTGAAGAAGAGAGCGACGCAATTGATGTCCATGAAAATAAAAAAATTATTCGCCAACCTTCTTTGTAATCTTTGCACGGTGCGCCCCTGCGAAATGTAATTTAAATTTTTATTTTATTCTAACGGGGGGTTCACTTAAGAGCATTAACCGACGGTATTTAAATTTCCCATGAAAAGAAAGCATTTTTCCAGTAAGAAAGTAATGAGTATAGATTTATGGCCCATTATGTTATTTAACTCGGTAAGAGACGAAATAAGCTACCTTAAAAAAATCCTGACATCACGAAATTGCCATTAATTCACATGATGTCACATCCATGTGACAAACGTAACAACGCATTCAATCCTATCAAACTTTATAGTGCGATGTATCAGATCAAGATGTTATTTTTCTAGAAGAAAGATGAAAATGGAGTTAAAAATTAAATTGGTGTGATGCATATCGTGAAATCAGGAATCGAACACATTTATCATAATGGATTTAAAATATATTTAATTCTCTGAAAAATATGCGCCACCATCTCTTTTGTAATTCATATATTCACAATTAAGCCAATATAAGCAAATTTTGCACAAAAGTCCAAATTTGATCAAATGGTCATTAAATATTATTCTGTTTATGATAGTATCTGAATTGTGTATGGTCTCGATTGTTGGAAGTTTATCTATTCGTGCTTACTTTAACACTTACTAACACGCTCTTTTTTTTTTTTTTTTTTTTTTTTGCTGAAGGGGATACATTTTTTAGAATTTTTTTTTGCACTTTTACACCTTTGTGAGAGAAAAGAATCGAATATTTTTTCCAATGACAGAAACTCTTTCAATCCAAATTTGATACGAATCTTCAGATTTGGTATTTTGAATATATTCCACGATTTTTTTCCAGTTCACTGTGTTTTTGAGTAAGATGCGCATGGGCGGACAGACAGATAATTAAACCATGAAAAAAAATGAAAATTTGATGCAAATCTACAAATTTGGTATTTTGAATACCTGCCAATATTTTTTTTAGTTCACTGCATTTTTGAGTGATGCACATGCAGAGATAGACATTCAATCCGTTAATAAATAATAAAAAAATAGACGCAAATTTATCATTTTAATAAAATTATTGGTTTAGAATAAACATTAGAAGTCCAGTTCAATGGTGCTATAGTCAAGATTCTCGAATTTTCAGGATCCTCCAATTTTGTCACCAGATGTTCGCCAATATCGGAGATCATTGATACGGCATATATTCAACATCGGTTCGAGATATCTGTAAAATTTTCTCCCCCCATCAAGAAATTACCTGCACAAGGAAGGAGTATTACAAATTGGTAATGTTATTTTAGCTACGCCTTTCCTGTTTCTTCAATGTTATATGTTAATTGAAATGTAATATACGCAAGTTCATATATTTTGCAAATTTTTCTATTGTTCATATTTAGGAGGAACGAATATAAAATGATGATTGTCGTAGTCAAAGTAATTTTTCTTGCAACTTCTTAACCTTTTTAGCAGAGTTAACATATAAGATTAGAGAACATTCGTAGAAAAAATATGACAGTCGCTGTCGACAAAAAAAGTCATAATCTGACATACTAAACCAATAAATAACAATGATTCTCCATAATAATACAGCATCTATGTTATAGAAAGATATTTTACTTTATTTTTTCGAAATATAAATATTTTTTATATTATTTTAAAAAGAGAAATCCATATACTTCCCAAAATAATTTTTCGCGAATAACATTTAATTTTGTAACACAAATTTGGCAAATATATCGTTGATTTAGTGTTATTATATGAAGCACATGTTTTCTGATTTGATGTTTCTGTCACAGCCATCATGAATTTTCTACGACAAATTTCTATGTCACTATAATTACTGGGAGTTAAAAATATTTGGAAATCTGTAACTGAAAATTCAAGAAAGAATTTATTTTACAACAAATTTTTATTCAAGAAATCTGAAAATCTATTTAAAATAAATTTAAGATTTATTTTAAATATGCCGAAGAAATTAATAAAGTTAAAAGTTCGTGTGACTTTCAATCAATAATTATTGTAAAGGTATTATAGAATACAGAATACAGTTTAAGAAAGTTTGTAAAAATAATAAAGGTTTTCAACGTTTCATCTTTCCCATATTATTCTTAACGAGAAAGTTATTTGACAGGCGATATGAGCCTAGATCAGCTTCTGCAAAATTTTATTCTGTCTAAAAAGAGGAAGATTAAAAAAAGCCATCAACCAAATTAAACTGTCATTTTCTCCCGTGCTACCTGACTCCTTTTTTATTTTTTAACGAATTCTTTAATCCCAAACTAGAAAAAGTATAAAATCAGACCAACTTTAAACAAGTCAGATTTTGTTAGGTGGTATGCATTATCTTCTTTTTCAGAAATTTGCACAGTTTAAAAAAAATACCAAACTATAATACATATACAGTCAACATACAGGAATATGTTGTTACAAAAGTCCATCAGGTGGTTATATAACGGATAAAAGATAATCATGCTTTAATCCACTTTGTGAGCGCTGGTTAAGTCTTTGTGAAACGTTGGTTTCACTAATGTGAAATATTGTGCAATTTTAAAAGTTTCTAATAATTTTTTGAAAAAATTTATTTTATGTTTTGTCAGTTTTATTATTAGCTGTATTCAGCAGAAGAACCTACACTTATTATGCGAGTCCACAGTATATTTTAGAGGAGGAAAATATATAACAGTGCCTAGTTAGAAATTAAATGCGATGTCAAATGAGTTCAATAAAATGTGGTTGTATTAATATCTCTTTTTGAAGCAACATTTGGTCTATTTTGATATGAGCTGTAATTATGCGGGATATATATAAGCTGTCTAAGTTATTAAGTGCATTTAGGAGTATATATAAAATGCTGAATAATTAAACATACTATTGTTAAAAAAATTGCATCATATTTCCACTCAATTAACAGTGCATTCGATGCATTCAAATAATACATATAAATTACTTCGTGAGAAGCTAAGCAATTTATATTTTTTTAATTAATTTAATTATGTATCATTTGAGTTCAGCAATTTATATTTATCATTTGAGTTCAATAATTTATATTTATCATTTGAGTTCAATAATTTATATTTATTATTTCAGTTCAATAATTTATATTTATTATTTGAGTTCAATAATTTATATTTATTTTTTGAGTTCAGTAATTTATATTTATCATTTGAATTAAGTTAATTATGTATTATTTGAATTAAGTAATTTATATTATTATTTGTTGTGAAGTTTAAGAAAGTATGTGACTTAAGTAAGTTAAGTTACAGGACCGCTTAAAATAGTTTGTTGTTAAATGATATGAATATTCATGTTTTTACGCGAGTGTGGCGTCATTTAACTTGACTGCATTAGGGAAGTTCAACAGAAAAGGTGCAAGGCTACTGCAATGAAACAGTTTAAATTTATACTTAAATTTGAAGTGAAATATATTTTGTTGAAAATACCACGAATATCAACTTATTGATAAAAAAAATTTAATAGATATTAACTGGAAGTAAAATTCCCTGTAAATAAAATAATCCTCAAAGACTGCTAGCAAATGTTAAAGACAAAAACTTGCAAACGAAACAAAGAAAAAGTTGATTAATATTATTATACATTATATTAATAAAATCTCAATAACGTGACCAAAACTCAATGCAAACAGCTGCAGTAAATTACTGATTCTATATGAATAGTTTAGAATTTTAACATTATTTGAAAATTATACGTCTAAAAAGTAACAAAACAATTTCTTAAAATTCAGTCATATCAAACGTTCATAGCAAAAGAAGATGGACTTATTCCAATCGCAAAGTATGAAGAAGACGTTGCTCGAAATAAATTGATCTAATATTAAAATATTCCCATATGAAGACCTCATTAAACAAAAGAAATTACCAATCATTTGACACCCGATACCTTTTCCCAAGGCCACCCACACCACCCCTTTTCTATTTTACCGGGGCCAAACGATCCACAACAAATTATCAAGTCAAACGCTGGCGTAAACACCATCCATTTCATGACGTGCATTTCAAACGGCGGGTCTCACACATAAATCATCATCCACGGCCCACCGCTCGGGCCAGGGGGGGGGGGCAGAACGAACGATCTCTTTCCCTTGCAACCCCAACGCCTTCGACTCACACGTGACACGCAATCGATTTCTCATTAAGAATCTTTGACTTCACTCTGTTGCACATAGGAATGAGAGAGTTAATTTAGGGTTCAAGGATTTTTTTTTCCCTAAAAAAAAAGGGGAGGGGGTCATTTTTTTTTGTCCCTGGTCCCAGTTAAAGAAAAAATTCTTGAAGTAAAATTTAAAGATAAAAAAAAAGCTAGACTATCTAAAATGCATTGATCATAGTTCTAAGGGGGGGGGGGGGGGGTTGAAATGCATTCGACTCACGTTGGGAAAGAGATCGAGTTTCGCCGAAAAAGTTTTAAGGGTTTTCTTGCCTGCAGTTATATTCAGCTTTATTCGCCACCCCCTATTCTTCCTTAACTTTTTATGTGTTTTTCTTAAGGTTTTTGTGGGAAGAAATGTTCTTTATTTTTTTTTCAAACTTTCTTTTGAATACGTGTTGCTTTTTCAGGCGGTTTATTAACCCTATGCATACAGGGGAAGGGCTGGGAACTATTCGCAAGTCATAAAAATGGGGAGAAAAAGAAAAAACCGGGGCTGAAAATGAGACATTTGAAAAGTTTCCAAATGCTAAAACCGAGATATAGCTTTTGTATCTAATGCATGTAGCAAAAAGTATAAAAATTCATTAGAAGGCGAAAAAAATTACTCTATTTTTTCCAAATAATTTCCTTCAAGTTAATGAGTGTCGGTATTTCATCCAAGTATCAATTTAGATACTTGACATGAATGTGTGAAATTCATATTTCAAGATTTAACATTTATTAGCCAATATCTCAATTTGAAGGTATGCAAGAACTTCCGCTACGATTAACCGACGAGCGAAGTTCTTGAATTCAAGGTTCTCAACCTCCGGACATAATAGGTGAATAGAATAATGGAATAACAATGAGATTACTTAGTAAATGGTAACTTCCAGTTAACATGTGTGGGGCATAACAATCATTGGTTGAGCATAATCAGTGAGGAAAATAGAAAGACGTGAGAGATTCGTTTGGGAAGGGAAAGGCTGAAGATCAAACATGAGTTGTTACCAAACTTGATAATGCTTGACGCCGATTGGCATGGTTTAATGAACAGGATGATGTACCATTGAAATGAAGGTTTGGCAGTTACCAATTTTAAGGGTGAGATTCTGTCTCCAAGCCATTGCAGTTTATTTCCAACAAAAAAGTCCTTTTAACTTTAAACCAGCGAGAGAGATCTCTCCGAACATTTGCCACATTCTCTTCAATACAGATGTTATCCCCACCTCCAACATACAAATCCTAAATTTTGAACACCATGTCCAGGATAGCCTGGTTTCTAGGGCTTTGGATTCGCATCTCTTGGGTTGCGAGTTCGAACCCGCCAGCCGAATACTCTCCGTGTGTGGTGGTGGCTGGCGCAAGTATAGATCTGTCGGGGTCACTAAGTCCCCCATATCGAGAGTAACACCACAGGGGGTACTGGATCAGAGGTGATCGTTCTGTGGTTCAGGTCTAAGTTACGATATGTGGATGAGTGAATGAAATACAGGAATGAAATCCGCCCCGTAAAAAGGGTTGTGACGCGTGAGTAGCTAAGTCGTACTCTATTCCCTAGATGGTGCTACTGAAAAGCTAGAGACGAAAAAATTTCGGCTTAAATTACACCTTCCTGAACTCGAAAACCATATTTCTGGAAAATGACTGTCTGTATGCTTGTCTGTGACAAATATAAGTCATAAACTTTTTAAGCTAGATAGCTGGAATTTGGTATATGATTTTTACATCAAATTTGCAGATTTCTATCAAGTTTTGTGTAAAATCTGTCCAGATAAAGTCCGTCTGTCCCGTTGTTCGAATATAAGGTAACACGGTAATTATAACACGAAGAGAACTAGACTAAAATTCGGTACACTGTTTTAACATCTATATTATAAAACCCTGTCAAATTTTGAGCCATATCCAACCACGGGTTGACTGCCTGTCTGTATGTACTTCCAGAAACATTAAAGTCATAATTTAAAAGCAAAGAGATTTCAATATACGAAATTTGATATGGGATTTTATGATTACGAGTGCAATTTTGAATGAAATTTTTGTTTCAATCGGTTCAGTAAAATGTGTCTAAAATGCAAATTCTATTTTTGGATACTATTAATGCATGCCTGGGATTAATAGCTAAATAATTTGCCAAGAGTGCTATTTTAAATTCTGCAAAGACACCAGAAGTTACGTGCCAATGCAATGTAAGGCGTTCTCTGGCGTGATAAGTTTATTATAGTATATGCGAGAATGTTTTGGGGAGACCACATCTGCTAGTTTTATCTCATTTACATGTATACAAATGGATAGATTGATAGTAGGTGAATCTACAGATGGATTTGGTTCACAATTTGAAAAGTATCTACACTTTAAATGCAAAAACTGAAAACTATATGTTATCTATCTAGATATTCGCGTTTTTCATTTATATTGTTTACATTCTCTCAGAAAAAAAAAGATTGAGATCGAATGAATTTAATTTAAATTTTGATGGAAATTTATAAATTTGGTGTAAAGGGAAAAATCCAAATTTCATCCACTGAGCTCAAAGAAGTTTTGTGTTATCCTGCTCATAACCAAATAAACATAATTCCAAAAATGTATTTTTTATGTTGGGAAAAGTCTGAAACGAGGAGATTTATTAAAATTCGCGGCTGAATTCTTCGACGATTACAATATTTTCTTTTCTTAACATATTTCATATACGTGAAATTAAAAAAAAAAGCGTATAGTCTTTTAAATGGAAAATAAAAAGAACACAAATAAATCTGAAAACAATATGAAGTAGCCAGAGATGCGCAATTTTAAAAGAAATAAATTATAAAAACAATTCCTTGGCATACAAGCAAAATAATAATAATAATAATAATTAAACTTAATTAGATGTCAAAAAGATATTATTTTAAAATCCATTTACTACCACTGCGATGAATAAAATAGTGATCGTATTTTAAAAAAATTATATTCTTTTATAAATTTTATTTCGAGTATTCTTTTTTGCTATAAACTTAGCATTTCTAATGGCGATAAAGTATTGCATTGTATAATTTTAAATCAACGGCGTGCCAGTCAGAACATCTGAACAGACAGTTGTTTGTCCATCAAATAGACAGTACTAGAGACACTATTTGTTTGGTAAACTGTGAAGACACTCTGTAAAAGTATGTCCATTCAAAATGAGAATTTTGCATATGTTGAATTCCATCTGGATGTTCGATTTGAAGCGACGTAAATATTTCCATTATTTGTCTTAGAAATAGGATTTACATAGAAAGGAGTTCAAAATCAAAAATATTCGCATAGATTTAATATGATAATTTCGAGCTCCAGATAATGAAATATGTAGGAGTACATTGCAGTTATAACTTATATAGTATAAATAATATAAACTAGTTGCAATAATGAAGATGAGTACGCGTTTGTCCTTGAACAATATTAATGCATTCTATTTTCAACAATTCATCCATATTATCACATTTAAATGCTTGTGGCCTATATCAGAGAAAATGAAATGAGAGACGGAATCGGAAGGCAATAACAAAAATTAGTATCTAATTTGCGTATAATTAATAATTTATTTCTTCTCTGTGTTAATCCTACAGTGCATCATGAAGCCATTTAGCTACACGCTTTTATTCGCATTTATAAGTTTCTAGCGATTGTTCCAAAAGTTAGCAATGAATGTTTGGAAATCTTTTTAAATGCTTTTTGATAAACAATGCTTAGATAAGACCGATATATGGATCAGATTTAATTTGGAGACTCGGGAAAATACCAAGACGAATAATTCAATCAACCATTGAAAGTACCATCAAACTGTGTATGTACTGCATATAAAATATGCAAATTATATACTGTATAAAAATTATGCACTGTAAAAAAATATATTGTTAAAAAGGGACTTTTATTTTTACTATAAACTTGCCATCTGTCACTGGAATATCATTTCATTCGTAATTTAGACGTCTGGTATATTTTATTATTTTTTTTAATTTCACAAAAGAAAACAATTAAAAAAAGTTTTTAAATAATTTTCTTAAATTATATACAGCTATTACGAACGCATATTATATATACAGGAGGGGGGTTATAATTAAACTTCCCCTATAAAAAGCATCACACAGCGCAAGCGGGTATACACGAGATGCGCTCACGGAATTTCGAAAAAAAAAAGTTCCAAAATGTCTACCAGAGGGCGCCTTTTCCGGAAAAACGTAATACAGAACGTACAGGTAAACGTAATACAGAAACAATAAT
>JAPMOR010008997.1:118724-134929 GCA_026543865.1 Argiope aurantia
AGAATTATGAGTAATAAAATGTAAATCCAGGAAAAGCTGTCAGTTCTAGGAAAAAATGTCGAGATTTGCATGCTTGCGAAGAAGAGGAAGATTTATGCAAAACAGGTTAGGGTATGAAACGTTTGCAGTCGTTGTTTCCGGCTGTAATGATGACGGTATCTTGTAGCGAAATGGATTGACTTAAAGAACTCCATAACGTTTCATGTGCGAAGCATCACAACTGATCAGTCACGATCTGCTGTTGAACTTACTGTTCATCGATTTGATATTTTTTAGGTGAATCAGGGTGGTCACTTGGAGCACCTTTCCCTACGTCATCCTGGACTTGATTAACAATGGCTCCTCCTGTGCCATTTCGTCCTAATCTGCTCATGTTTCTGCAAACTGAACTGTTTTTCTCAAACAGCGTAATGTTAGTTTTTTCGTACCTTTACTTAATGTGGTTCGCTGACAAGGTGACAGAAAGTAGTCAAAAAATGTTAATATTGTTTCTGTACTCCATTTCGGTCGTTTATTGTGTTAAAATTAATGTTTTCATGGAAAAGGCGCCCTCTGCTGGACATTTTGGAATAAATATTTTTTTTTTCGAAATTCCGTGAGCGCATCTCGTGTATAGTCTGTACACCAAATTTTGTTACAATTCGTTTACACGTTTGCCTTGTATGATGCTGAGGGGAAGTTTAATTATAATCACCCTGTATTTATATATGTAATGATATTTCAAAATTTAACTTAATTAATTTCCTAATTTTTAATTCAATTCAGTCCATATCAACTTCATTGTAAACTATTCTTATATTTCCTGATCCTATTCTACTTTTTCTGTTTAATTAATGCAACACGAGTTCTAAAAATTGCTGAATAGGCTAAAAGCGGACAAGTTCCCACACTCCGAGTGAAGAGATAAAATATTGCTGATTTAAACAAATTCTTTTAAAAGATCCCTGTGTTTCCTTTGTCTAAATCGGCGCGTGTAGAGAAATCCCTATCAAAATCTCATGGTATATAAGACAAAAGGGATAATTAATTTTTTTCTATTTTACACTAATCTGCTCTTGTGTCGTGCTGTGAACGGACGTGCCTTGTCCGTGCTGCTTGGGCCTCCCGGGATGAAAATGAAACGAAAATAAAAATCCAAAGTGTATTTCTGTATTCGACCACGACTCGGCTTCAAAAATATTATGTTTACATTTTTCATATATATAAATACAAGTCATGCATTCTAGAGTTAACCAAACACGCATTCTAAGGATATTGAATTCTTAATAGTCGCATGATTTTTTCTCTTTAAACGATATCTTATGTAATCCTTCTTATCGTCTAATTAGTCCACATTCTTCTTAAAATTAATATTGCCAAATTTTAAAAGGAGTAACTAAAATTCTTTAAGGATATTTAAATATTATAATCCTCCATGAAAACAGAACTGGCAATCATTATCGTGATTGCTTTTAATACACAAATAGTAACCCATGCAAGTAAATTAATTTGAAACAAAACATATCAAAATAAGTATTTTGGGAAGATATAGCGATAGTATTAAGTTATCAGATAATTAACAATAGTTAACTATAACAAAAGACACTTCTTTGCTTTTGTCGCTGATTTCGTTCCAATGATACGCCTCCTCTTCTTTTTCTTCTTCACGTCAGTCTACTAGAAGTTTCCCAGAAAAATCAGTCAATCGGCATTGTTATTTTTTTCTCCCTCCCGTTGCTGCCAAACATTCCAAAAAAAGCAAACAGTAACCACTGCTCGGATCGACCCTTCCGATCTGCTTTTACCGGTTTCTCCGAATGATGGATTACTTTTCCAAAAGTTAACTCACGACACGTCTGTTTTCTTTTTCTCTGGTCCTAATGGCAACGCTATCGCATAATAATGTTCTTTTTTTCTCCCTCCTCTTCAGCCCTTATTGTTCTTATTTCGGGCCTGATTCTATTTGAGTGATTGGTGAATAAGTTTTGGTTAGTGTCCATCCGAACGTCAGTACGATTCTTGTAATTCTATCGATTATTTTGGTGTGTGGTTTAGGTCTTGGAAAGTGATTGATTCGGCGAAATAAAAAGGCTTAAATCCGCAAATCCCCCCCCCCCTGTATTTATTGAAGCAAAGGAGTGGAACAGGGCTGCCAGACATTGTGAAAATGTACGAACACTAGCTCCACAGTTACTAGCACATAGAATGCTTATATTTTTAAAATAAATAAATGGAATAGGTGAAAATCCACTTGTTTAAGAGTAAGGTATAGAATAGGTTTTGTTTTATTGCTTAACCCTTGGACTTGCAATTTTTTACAGTCTTTTTCTCTGCAATCGCCTAGAAAATGAAGATAACAGCTTCCTTATTAGACAAATATATTCGATTTTTTAAGTGTTTTAAAACCCTTATGGCTAGGGCATGATGGCTAAATACACCCTCCTCCCTCCCCCCTTCCCACAAAAAAAACTACTTTTACTTAGAACTATTTAATTTGATTTTAAAAGGTTAGTGTTATGTATATGTCCCGTTGATAATCAAAGGGTTAAGGGGTTATACGATCTTTAACAGCTAAAAAAGATCTTGGCCAAATGCGACACTCCCTAACGTAAGAAATAATTCTTAAACTTAGTAAATTTTTTTACCACATTTTCATAAGTCATTCAAACCTATAATTATAAATTTTTAAGTCAGTGAAATAATTTAAAATAATTAATATATATGTGACAAAAACATGTCGCCATATAACTATTCGAAGACAGAATTTGCTTGCGCGGAAAGTTTTTGAGAAAATTAGCAAATGTTACGCCAATTTACTAGAGCTGTTTTACTTTTTATGTTGTTAAAACATGATAATGCTTTTCAAAAAAAAAAAACTTTTTTAGCATATTAGCAAATACTGAAAAAAAAACTACTCATAATAATGCTTTGATTTTGCATGATTTTGTTTATTGTATGAGTATAAGCATACTTGGCAAATTTTATATTGATACGATGACCATTTTTGTTTAATCCTGCGTACAAGCTCTGACAATTTTAGTATTGAGAAAAATGATTTTAAAGTAAACGCTTCTGAGAGAAAAAATAACAGTAAACTAATTAACGTACTAATTTTTTTACTAACGTAAAAACTAATTAACGTACTCGCATATGCAATACCAAAACATGTTCAGAAAGGTTTTGGCTGTCAAATGAAATCATGAAAAGATTCGAAAAATAAAAGCTTAAAGTTCCTATAGCCCTTTAATATTTAAAATAAAGAAAAAAAATTTAAAAATTATTACAAAAATTGATTTTTATTATTTGATAAATTTTAACGTTATGGATTTCTCTTACTTTAACCTCTACCCTCCTTATTTATGAAATTATGCCTCCGTGTTTATTTGTGCATGTATGAACATGATATTTCAACTACAAAACATACAAGAAAAATGGAATTGAGCATAACCTTTGATAAAAATTAAGATTTGAATCAAATTTCGAACAAAATTCGTCAAAAAAAAATTATTTATGTCCATCTAAAAACAAGATGAGTGGTCATTTAATGAAATAGAACTAAGTTTGACGACTTCTTAGTAGAGCATTTTGAATATTTTTTCTATTATTATAAGGAAGTAACATTAACAACAACAAAAAAAGCTTATTCATTATGTTCATCGACAAGTTTTAATTCGGAAATACTTCAAGAAGAAAAAAGTATTAAGAATTTTTAAAATGCTGTTTAATTTCTATAGCAACATTTAATTCTTTGCTCACTCACTCAGAAAAGTATTTCGATGCATAATTATTCACCAAACACTTTTATTGCTCTGAAAAATAAATATGCATAACTGTTTGAAATAGAATTTTTTTGAAAAACTAATCTGCGTCTTTTTACCATTCTGTAGGAGCTCTTAACAATCAAAATTTAAAAAAATATACAAAACGTCAAAACGATGCACCGTCTTGGATGGCGAGTGAGAGTCACCATCCGTGTGCAAAGGGTTAAAATTAGCTTGAAAATGAATTATAAACTTGCATATCACCTTTTGTTTATTGTTTATACACATCTATAAAAACATATGACTAAATTCTTTCCATTTCTATTATAATTTATTTAAAAAAAATTAAAGCTGCGTAAGTTTGTAATTTTTTGTTGATTATTTATATATAGTTTAGCTTGCATCTAGCTAAATACTCACAATAAAGTGGATAGATGATAGATTTCGATATTCAAAACAATTTTGAAGCACCATCTCCAAGATTAAATTCAGAATATGGAGTATTTTTTTTTTTTTTAGTCATGTGAGAACAAAATATTGTTTTCGCTCGAGATTTATGAAGCCACAAAAGGCACTGGTAGAAAATTGGAGATTTATCCCTTTTGAGGCATCAATTTTTCGTTTTCAGAATTATTAGAAAATGATAAAAAAATTGACATATGTGGCAACTTAAGCCACAAAAATGTTACAGTTTGGCGCGAATGTCCGCCATGTACTCGATTCTCCTGCCTGGCCAATAAAGGACAGGATTTGAAGAAGTTATCGCCAGGAGAAGCACAAAGACAAAACGGGAATAAACACGAAATAGAGAGGGGAGGTATCGAAAGTATATATATTGTAATAATAATATAATTTTTTAAAACTTTCATTTTCAATTTTTCTAGCTGGCAAAAACAGTTTCGGAGCCTTACGAATTTTCAAATGAAAAAAAAAAAAAAAAAAAAAAAAAAAAAACGCTTTTCTAAATGTCTACGCATGCGTAATCTGACGGTCGCGTGATTGTTTAAAACTGGTTTAAACTGGCAAATAACAGACAAACAATGACTAAAAAAATAATAATGCTCTCACATGATAACTTGAAATTTGCGATAGCAGATTTCCATTTTTTAATACTTACTTATTTCTTTTGCATTTCTGGAGCACTTTCAGTTAAAATTGAAAGAATATCTTCCAAATAATGCTGGCAAATAGAATAGTCATGATAGAACACATAATCTTTATCATTCAATTGAGATTCTTCAGTAATGTCTTGCCATTATACCAATAAGTAACAAATTTGTAAATACATATTATTATGAAATATTTTTAAAAATTTATAAAATTCAAAATTCAGATATTTATAGCACATATAATCGTGAAATGAATGGTAATCTGAAATGAATTACAGAGAGATTACTTTACCATAGCCTTTTTCAAATTCGCCATCGATTTTCAATATCTAAATTGTTTTTTTTTCAATCATATTTTTGATAGAATTTGTAATGAGTATTTTCATTTTATAATCGGCTCAACACGTAAAAAAACTCAACAACAGCAGCAAAAAAAAAAGTGTCCTCGTATTTTTATTCTATTTTAACTTTGTGAGAACGAATTAGAGTGAAGCAGTCCCACTCCGCAATGTTCGGTCAACCCTGTAAGAGGGAGTTCTGAAAAGCTTTTTCGGTCCCACTTCCTATTGTTCCAGGCTTCGGGGGATGACGTCATGTTCATGCTCTTCAGCGCTGAAGTTTTTGGTCCTTTATGCAGCGTGAAATTGCTCGGAATCAACAGGAATTCTTATTTTTACAAAAAGTCAGAGTGGTAATTATCGTTTATATGACCCTCATGTTTACGAATATAGAAACTTTCGTTACGCTTATAAGAATGGCAATTTTTGTTACTGTGATTTGAAAATAAATTTTATAAATTAAAAAAAAAACATTTTTTATGATATTACACATATAGAGTTCCTCGTAAATCTATTTTTTTCACCTTTATTTCATTTAAACGAAAATTATCAATGAAAAAAGAAAGGAAAATAGAGGGCACGGTTATTAAATAATTTACAAACAATTCGCGATCAATTTACTATTTACAAGGTGGACAAATGTACTATATCTCTTTCTTTCCTTATAAGGAATTATTTACGAAGAACACTGCTAAGTCTTAAATTTAAATTGAGAAGTATTCAAATAGCTTAAATTTCATTGGTGCAGACATTATAACAAGGAAGTGCCGATTTGCTAGCACAATTTTAAATATTGTTAAAATTGTGTTAACGGACATAATGTTAGATCCGGTGAATGATGCTGAATGAAATCCAAGATGAATAATGAAAAAAGAACAACAAAAACTCAGGCAGATGCATACAAGAAAAGAGAACTTGCAATATTTGCAATAAAAACACAACAATTCGCTGCTTAGACTATAGCAATAGAGCTCCGCTTAAATTAGAGAGTTCGTGTTGAGATCATCAATTCATAAAGAGAACTTGTTTGTCATACGACAATTGCACATTATATAGTCTCCCAACAACGCATGAGGTGAAATGGAATTTTCAAGAAGAAGCTTCAGAACTCGGTTCTTGATTCTTAACGGAGATAGGAACATAAGTGTCGCATTTTCTAGAGCATTTTTATTGCCAATGATCGTTGTGGCTGAGGAGGTCATTGAACCATCTTTGCAACATCTCTTAAGAATATTTACACAACTCTTTGTCAAATTATGAAGGGAGAATCAAAATCCCTTTGTTGAAATTGATTTATGTTCACATGAGGAAGTCAAAAGCGCCTAAGCCATTTAATTTTGGAATAAAATGCATGCCATCCAAAAAACAAACGAAAACCATCATGGTAAATAATGTGCACTTCTCTAATACAAGCTAGCACGTTACGGGGATTTTTTTTAAACTTCTTATATGTAAGTTATATGCATTGAGAACAAATATGACTAATATTTGCCCATGATTTTTCGATTGTAAGGTAGGACAGCACCTTTATTTTCATTAATACATTAAATTAAGTTTAGTTAAATGCTTCAAAAGAAAGTAAAAGAAAAAGTTACACCGAAAGCTAGTTTTGTTTGTCATTCTTGAATATACATTTATACAATTTATTTTATAATTATTTTGCGAATACTGGCTCTAATCTGGCTACATAAGAGTGGCTCATCTTTTTGGCATTTGTGCCTCAATGTTTTTATATCTTAGCCAATCAGTTTAAAGCCATCTTGTTTTCCACGCCAAGTTTCGCCAATATTTTCAAGAAAATATTCTAAATGACTATAAATATTAAACCCTGATATTTATAGTCATTTAGAACATATCGCAACCAAGATCCCTGAAATTATTAACTTCCAATTTCACCTTAAAAGTTTTCTATGTTTATTTTTTTTCTGCTACTTTAGAAACGCAAAATATATAAAAAATATAAAAAAATTCAAGCTATTTCTTTAATTCTAACTACATAAACAGAGATTTCTAGATGATCTATCTTGCTCGACTAAGGATTCAGAAATGACATTCCAGCAACCATAGTCTCTCTCGTGGGTTAATGTTTTCATATCTAGTGATACTACTTGGCCCTGCTTTCCCATCAGTACACATACTACAATTTTCCGCCATTGTTTGTAACGTGTGACGAAAAATGTCCCCCCATTCATCTGGTCGGAAACACAAATCTCGATTTCTGTTTTGGCATCAAGAGAATAAAACTAATTTATTAATGCGTAAACTTATATACTTATTTATTTGCCTATGAATCTAAGAAAAATAAAAATTAATTATGGAATTGTAAACTTCAGGGACATTTTTATGCTGGATCTTAGAAAAGATCAATGAACTGAGGTCTGCAATTTTATGATGATTCATTATATTTTCACTTTAAGGTCAGTTAAAAGTAATGAATAATATTTTATTTCAACTTTTTTTTTGTCATTTCGCAATTGGCAATACATTTTTTTCTATTAGTGGATAACTAGTTGCTTCAATTCGATTTGGGCGATTAGTTTTGATTTGAAATGAATCTTCATGAACATCATACATAGGGAATATTCCCCTATAAGGAAACAAAGGTTAGCAAGGGAGAGGAAAACACAATGGAAAAGAAAACGCAGACAAATGTCATTTAATGAGATCTCAGAAAATATTAACTGGCTGACAGCCCGTCTAGACAAGGACATTTTCTAGTTACTAGAACATGTAAAAATAAGGAAGAAATTATATTTGAAACATGAACCTATCTTTCTGATTTTTATGATCAAGTGAAAACATATCCATTTGGCATCTTCACAATTAATCTCTACTTACTACCGAGAACAATTATTTTCATATATTACTATTATTAAAAACAAATCGATTTTAATAACGGTGATTTAATAATGGTAATCAAAATTTTCATATATTACCATTATTAAAAGTAAGTTTATTTCTTTTAAATTGAATGCTTTGTAAATTTTTTTGGGTTTTTTTTTTGATAAAGTCCACTTACACCTATACCAAACTTTAAAGGAGCCATATGAGCTCTAGAAACAGAGGTGTGGTGTGGTGTTAAGTGTTAATGCAGAAAACCTCAAAAATTGCATGAAGTTAAAAGTTTTTGAGTATTCACCAAAGTTGGAAGAACTTTGTGTCTCTATTATTTTTTTTTTACATTTGATTTTTATTTAAGCAAAGTTATATAACCTACTAAAATTAGATTTTCACTATTCAGTTTATCTTAATTAGTTATAAGAAAGGTTTATCCGTTTTCTTCAATATGGTGAATTATACGTTTTATTACTACGTAAAATAGAATGTTTTGGTTTCACAATAAATACATGTTTCATAGCAGATAACTGTTATAATACTTTTTCTAATATTACCGATGCATTAGGTGTTTGCATGTATTTTGATCATTTTTTCACTTTAAAAAGGAGTTTATTGAGAAAAATTGCTGCAATATATATCACTCAAAATACAGGATGTTTATTTAGTCCCGCACACATTTTGATGTTTAATAACTCATAAAATAATGAAGATTTAAACAAACCTAGGGCATTTATTGATGGAATAACTCATATATTTTCCTTTTCAGGTTTGAATATTTTTACTTTTGTAAATATCGTCAGCGCGTGTGGTTAATTTCAGATAATTTCATTTTCCAGTCTAAATATCTGTACTTTTCTAAATATCGTCTGCTTATTAATTGCATTTTTCTCTTTTGTTTTTGGCAACTATTGAAATGTTATGTTTACTTTTGATGTGTTTGTTCTATGTAGTACTTTTGTATGTGATGTTTTATTCGAGCGGATATTAAGGAGAATGCATACACCACAACAGAAAGCACAGATTTTATGGTGGTTCATAGAAACGAAATCGATAGTGCAAACACAGAGAAATTTCAGAAGAATTTACCAAAAAGATCCATCCAAAAACAGCATCTTGCGGTGGAAAAAGAATTTTCTAGAAATTTGAAGTATCGCAGATAAGAAACGTTCTGGACGTCTTTGCACAAGTGATTTTGATGTTGAGCGTGTCAGAGAGACATTTTTACACAATCCTAGAATATATGTGAGATCAGCAGCAACAGAATTGGATATGCCAATTTCGACTGTGTACAAGGTTATTAAGAAAAAATTAAGACTGCATGCATACGAAGTTCAAATTGTTCAAGTTTTGGAACCGAACGATAGGCCTAGGAGGATGGCCTTTGCAACAGATATGCTAAGGAGGATAGAAGATGCTGCTGATCTTCTGAAGCACATAATGTTCTTCGATGAAGCATCCTTTCATGTTTCTGGCATTGTTAATCGCCATAATGTGCGCATATGGGGATCTGAAAACCCCCATGAATACCATGAGGCACAAAGGGATTCCCCAAAGGTTAATGTGTGATGCGGACTAATGCAGGACCGAGTCATTGGGCCTTTCTTTTTTACTGAAAAGATGGTCTCATCAGTCGTATACTTAGACATGTTGGAAAACTTCGTATTTCCACAACTAGAAGAACTTCAGCCACATGTATTTTTGCAACAAGATGGTGCGCCACCTCATTGGGGTACCATCGTTCGTACTTCTTTGAATGGCCATTTTCCAGGAAGATGGATTGGGCGAGGAGGTTCAATTCCTTGGCCACCCAGATCACCTGACATAACGCCGCTGGACTTTTTCGTTTGGGGGTTTGTAAAAGACAACGTTTTCAGGTGGAGAGTGTCGAACATTGATGACCTAAAAGCCAGAATTACAACCGCAATAGGCTCTGTGGATGCCGACATGCTTGCCGCTACCTGGCGTGAAATTGACTATCGACTTGATATTCTCCGTACGACGAAGAGGGCACACGTGGAAGTTCATTGACAAGGGTCATGAAACTTTTTGAGTCTATTTAACCATTTATGTTATTAATTTTAATCTATCTTTATTATTTTATGAGTTATTAAGCATCAAAATGGGCCCGGGACTAAATAAACACCCTGTATTTCCCATCATTTTTGACAACTCTTTCCCATTTTCGTCCAATAAGTCTTGAAACTGATTGTCTTTGATTTTTTTTTAGTGTTTCGGCAGCAGATTTATTCAAATCAATCAAACAAAAAAAAAGCAATGAATGTCGAAAATGTAATTTGGAGCGTTCCATGAGTGGAGTTTTTATACATTGAATAACTCAACAAAACTATATGGAAAACTTGCAAAATGATAACAATAAAGTAATAGTAAATTAGCAAAACCTAAAACCATTGCCGTTTATATAGATACTTCGCATGTTTACCAATAGATGTCGTTGATTAAAATACATGCAAATACCTAATATATGCTTATATTCGACTCTTTAAGTAAAAATAACTTACCAAGTCAGGAAAAAAGCGGCAAGCATATTTTGCGTATCCTTGCTTAACAAGGAGAAAATTAACCATTTTCGAATCTGCATATATTCCCCTTAAAGATTTCCTGAACTTTTTATCTTTTTCATGACCAAATGATATATTTTTCCTTCATTTATGGAAAAAATTCCCGCGTGAGAACTGGTGCTAATTTTCTTTCTTCCTTTTTTTCTCATGTTATTCTTCTTCTCGAGAATGTTGTTATTCTATAAAATTTTAAATAATTCATAATTTAGCTGTTTTTCAGTCCAGAAAAGTACAATTGACGGATATTTTTTTTGTTTGTTTGCCTATGTAATATCAGATGATGAGATGTAAGATCACGCTTGTTAAGAGATCGTGACGCCAAAAGAATTTATCCTATTGTTACAAGTTGAAATATTTTGCTATAGTCTATTCTTATTCTCTCTTATACGTGGGCCAGAGAAATTTCAGCAATTGTCAAAAAAATCGAACTCGGGATTTTGACAAATCTCTGCGTTTTAGACATCCCTAATTTGAAAAACATATTTTTGGAAAATGTCTGTGACAAGGACAATTCAAAAACGCTGAGAGTTAAATGGTTAAAATTTGGTATATGCTTTTTATATCAAATTTATAGATTTCTACCATATTTTGAGTAAAATGTGCTCAGTGGAAGTTCGACTGTCCGGCTGTTCGATTTTAAGTTGGCACGATAACTACAAAACAAACAGCTAGATAGATAAGATTCGGATCAGAGATTTAACATCTATGGTTTCAAATTTTGAGCCAAATGTATGAAATTTGGTATGTACTTTTGTAACTACAATTACAGTTTTGCGTCAATCAGTTCAGAAAAACGTGTCTATGTCTAAAGCACAAACTCGATTTTCGGACACTATTACCGGCATGCCAGGGATTAATTGCCCCATAACTTCGCCAAGAATTGCACGATAGATTCAGCAAAAATGCCAAATTCACGCCAAAAAGTAAATATTTCGTACTATTGTACGCTAATGCCATGTAAGAAGTTCTCTGGGATGCTAAATTTATTAGAGATAATGCGAGAAAGTTCTGGCGAGACCACTTTTGCTGGTTAAATAATAGTTAACATATAAGAAAGTTCGAAAATAAATCTAACTACAATAAATTCAGACATTAAGAAATTTCCTTTACACCCTATACTAATCCTCCAATACCTCACACATATTAAACATTTAAAATCCAATTTACAATTTATTCAGTTATGGATTATAGCATTATTTATTCCAATGATGGACATATTAAAGAAAATTATCATTTATAACTGGATTTCACAGCCAGAAAAGTTACCAAAAAATGGACACTTTTAATTATTAATGAAATAAAATTACCAGAAAAAAAAGCAGCCTTAAACCTTTATGGCAGAATTCCAAGATTTACAACCATTTATATAGATCTTCTGCTCTATTTACGACAAAAATACATTACGAAAAAGAAAATGGCAAAGATGTTTAGCAAATGATTTCTTTTCTATAAAGACTTGGCTATCAATGGAGAAGAAAAAAAGACACACAAAGAAATATTTCTACTAAGTTTCATTTCAAAGATGTTTGGTATCAGTTTGAATTAGTTCCAAAAGCAAAAGTATAACAGTTATCAACATTTATCAACGCTGACTTATCGTGGGACAACGGCCAAAGAATCGTAACACTAAATTCTAAGCAAAAATGTTTGGAAAGCTTCCTTGAATATATTTCTTGATTATTCTACATGTTAAAATATTCTTCTACTAGCAGGGAAGCTTAGAAAAAAATTAGAATAATATTTTATGTTTTGTAATATAAGAATCTGAATTATTTATAGAATGTATATGTATACGACATGGAAAATTAATGTTTTTAAATTTTAAACAACAATCTGAAAGAAAGAAATTCAAATTTTTAAGAAAATAGGCAAAATAAAGTAGTTTGGCAAACATGCACATAAAAAATTGTTCGTTCTTTCAGAAACTATTCTTTCTTGTAAACAGGGATTTAAAAATTAATGATAAAGATTAAAATGGCAAATATTTTAATTAACAGAAACATTTCCCTGCTTCAAACATCAATAAAAAGAATTTAAATTATTTATATTAAGCTACCAAACTCAAACAATACCAAGAAAAATAATTAGATTGTGAAATAATATAAACAAATGGAAGCAACACATTTAACTTAGCTACAAAAAAGTATTATTACAAACCTGCAATTCGGCTTCCCAGCATGGTTGGTTCCATCGTCGGAAAGACTGTTTTAAAGTCATCGGTATTGGACGGAGTCCGGGGATCGCGTCGGAGGTCCCAGAGCTTGGCGACGAATTTGGCGAATTTGGCGACAAAATAGATTATACCCGAAACTTTGAGAATTTTCCCGATCCGTCCAGTAGGAACCGAGATACGCCTCGAACGTTCCTGATTGGTTGAGAGGCTTCTAGCCCCGCCTTCTGAAACATATAACAGGGTCCGCAACTGCCTGAGTAAGGGAATCGACGAAGCCGTGGTCAGAGTGGTCGAAGAAGAGTAGTCGGAATCGACGGAGCGGAGTCGACGAAGTCAGAGTCAGAGTGATCGAAGAAGAGTCGCAGTCGGAATCGACGGAGCGGAGTAGTCGGAATCGACGGTGAAAAACAGGTCTTCCAGCGATTAGCAGAGCGCTACTGTCTGCAGTAGAGTGTTGTTGTGTGTGCTGCTGTTACACGTCTCGGCTGAAGATAATTGTTTTCTATGCTGTATATAGTTGTCGTTTTGGTGCTGTCCTGTGTGTCTTCGTGTAAATAAACGTCGTTGTTTCTTCTTCTACTGCCGCCTGCTCATTGGGCGTTCTCCACACCATATAACTTCCACTATCCAAACAAACCCCAGGAAAATTTCATAACAGTATTAATTGATGTTTATTTGTGAGAGAAATTTCCAATAACCCCGTGAATTGGATATTACGGCTGGCTTATTAAAGAGTATAAAAATGCACCACATTTTTATGTCATTAATATTCGTCAGTTAGCATCCGTTAATCAAACGAATTAGAGTTAATCTGATGCATCTTTAATTATTTTTATTAATAAAATTAACAAGATGTCGAAGTTATTTCTTAAATAATATATTTTATGCAACATTTCATTTAGCTAGACTCATTAGAATTATCCAAAGTTCTATGATGAATATGTTACCTATTTGGATGATAGAGCATCTCATCTCACTTACCAAGGCAATAGATTTAATTGAAATTCAAGTTATAGGAAATCTACTCTGTTCATGTATTATAAAATTATTTTTAATAATATAAAACATTCGGACAAAGCTTTATTTCTTTTTAATTTCAATTAAATTTTTATTGTATTTGTTTCAAGCTAGAAGAATTTCATAAGAATATACATTTTAAAGGCTAAACTTATCTACTAAATTTTATGTATCTAGCCTTGAAAGTTTTTTAGTTATTGAATTTACTTCTGCTCGAAGAATTAGTCAGACTTCCAATGAATGAATGCTTCAAACTCTATAAATTTGATATTAATTCTATATACCAAATTTCATCCTTCTAGCATAAAAAGGAAGATGAACTATGTATTCACAAACAGAAAGACAGACGGACATAATTCCAAAATCGTTATTTTCGGACAACTGAGGGAGGTTTGTTACGTGGAGATTTGTCAAAATCTCGAGTTGAAGACAACAGCATTTTCTCTTTATATTCTTCGTATGCGACAAAATAATAATTCCATTTGTAGGTCTCCGGTTAAGTTCAAACAAATAAAATCAAAATCAAGAATAGTATTTTAGTTTATCCTATTTCTTCAATACATTTCTTTATTGTTGGTTAAGATTTACTTTGATTTGAAGACTTACTATGATTTAATAATATCAGCATGCCGAAGTATGAAAATAAAAAATTTCTTTTCTAAACGGATATAGATACGTTCGAACTTTTTTACCGTAATACATATAAGTATATTCAAAAGCCTGATTTGAAATTAAGAAAGAAATTTTAGTTTATCCTATTTCTTCAATACATTTCTTTATTGTTGGTTAAGATTTACTTTGATTTGAAGACTTACTATGATTTAATAATATCAGCGTGCCGAAGTATGAAAATAAAAAATTTCTTTTCTAAACGGATTTAGATACGTTCGAACTTTTTTACCGTAATACATATAAGTATATTCAAAAGCCTGATTTGAAATTAAGAAAGAAAAAGTTATCAGTTTTCAATAGTAGCTTTGATACAGTTGCATCAGATTTTTTGATGTGTTTATCAAAAGAAGAGGGAGGGGGTTCCAAATATTCCAAACGATATTTTTGTCACACGCAAAAAGATAGTGAAAAAAGCATAAGAGAGGAAAAAAAAACTTTTCGGAACTGATAATACGGATCGTATTCAGTTTTATGTGACGATAAAATATCGGAAATGCATTAAAAGATAGTAAAATAAACATTTCGAGAAATGATTCATTTGGAAAACATATTTGGTGAAAGGTTCACATTTTATCGACAGATTTATTTATCTTTCATTCATTTGGGATAAAAACATATAGAGAAAAGACATTTTCTCCATATGCAAACAGTGAGAAATAGAATGCATATCGAAAAATTTTAAAAATTTCAACGCCATTATTTACGCCAAATATGTTCATGACACACACTTTTGTTTACTCAAAAAATAATAAGAGGAGATCGATATATTTTATGAATATACGATTTATTTTCATAAAAATATTTTTATTTCTTTTCCGCTCTATAATTGATTCATTTTATAGGAAATCTGCAAACGATTCTAATAATAATAAAAAAGATATGTTACAACGCAAATTAAGAAAGCAAATAATTTTTTACAACAGAATCTATGGTTGAAACATGAAACTAAAACAACAAAACCACCTTTAGCAATCAACAAAAGGTGGGTTATTTTTTGCGAAAAATTATAATAAAATGTTCAATGCATAACATGGTATTAATGGTAACCTCAGTGAAATATTTTGAAACATTACATTCCGATAGACATCTGACAGGTGTAAATTTTATTAAAAGAAAGTTTTTAAAAAAAATCCTGCCCATCAAGCAAAAAGTAAAAAAAATAAAATATTATTCATATCTTGGCTATTACCAAAGAAAGAAAACAACTCGAAATAAAATGTTTATAGAACGTTAGAAATTCATCGCAAAAATAAGAAATAAAAGTATTTTTTAAAATTATATTTAAAATTGATTTTAATCAATTATTAAATTAATGAAGCATTTATTATATTTATATTGTTAATTTAAAAGTAATAAAACGATAATGTTAATTAATATGGTGCTTTTATATTATAATCTAGAAATTATCACGGGGAATAAAAACACATCGAATTTTCGTTTAATTCACTGAAATTCCAAAATATTCACGGCTGCGCGCATATACATTTCAATTGTTTCAAGATCCAACGATCTGTTTAACAACACATAAAATGAATTTTTGTTATTAAAATTATTGGTTGATTAAAATTATTGTTATTAGTTGAGATAAGCAATCGATAGTGCTTTCTTTTTGATTTTCTCGAATATATCAATGAAGAATGAAATTTAAAAAATATCTAATCATTAAATACTGCTTTCCAATTGCTCAGAAACATTTGCCGTAAAGCAACCTTTACAGAATTTATTCATTTTCTAGTGAA
>JAPMOR010008997.1:144169-158811 GCA_026543865.1 Argiope aurantia
TCTCAGGATATATAAGACGAGGGATAATTTATTTCTCGCTTCTTCCCGACTTCTGCTTTTGTGCCGTGTTGTGGCGGACGTGCCATATCCGCGCCTTCTAGTAAATAATCATGCTTGCCTCCCGGAGAGAATAAATCGAACTTTAAAAAAAATCAAAAGTCTCTTCACTGTCTTCAAACTGCATTCTGCTTTACATAAAATAACGCTTACATATTATATATATATATATATACATACAAAGAGTGAGAAAAAAGGTGGGAGGGTTGTATTTTTTTTTCTAAATGAAAAATAAAAATATTTCTGAAGAGATTTATTGACATAATAACTCAAAAACTCTTTACACTAGATAGCTGAAATTTGGAATGTGGTCTTTGTATCAAACTAACATATTATTTTTATTTTCTAAGAATATTTTTTTTTTACTTACGCTTATAAGATGAACACAAAGAAAAAAAATAGTTTATTAGTGAAAAAATACTGATGAGAGACTATGTCGAATCTGCATGTTTCAGATTTCTGGATTTTTTTTTTGAATTATGCCTGTCTGTCTGTCTGTGAACATAACTTAAACATGTTTATCTGCAGGACAAATTTTTCGCACATGTTCCTTAGATAAAATATGTAGACTTCTACCAGGTTTTGAACGCCATTCATACATTTGAAGTTTATCTCATGTCTAATTGTATATTCGAATGCAAGAAGACACGACAACGACAAAAACGCCAAGATTTAGATGCATACAATCTGACACATAGTTTTAACATCTGAAGTGTAGACACCTATCATATTTTAAACAAAATTCATCAATGGATTGATTGTATTTCGGTCTGTATATCTGTCTGCTCGTACACTCGATAACCGAAAAGCGAAATAACCTAGACCAATGAAATATGGTGTTTGATCGTGTAACTATAGTATTGTGTTAAATTTTTGTTTTAATCGCTTAAGGAAGAAGACATGCAAAATGTATATAGTATTCTCTTCACTATACTACGATGCACAAAACGCTCATGTGTGGGCCTTTGATAATAAAAATTGGAACACTTGTGGTCCTGCTCAGATTCACGATTTTTATGCTAAGAAGATGGGAGAAAAGTGACTATTATTACTGTTAGCAGGGACAGTTATAAGAAAGCACCGAGGAGATCACTGCCTCCAATTCTTATAACACTGGAAGTTCCGTGTTGACTAACTATTAGCGTGTTTAATAATGTATAGGATCTGATAATCCCATATTAATCAACAAAAGGTGTACTTTTAAGAAAGAAATTTAAAAATAAAAAATATTATTTGTTATATTTCAGATGTAAATATACAATTACGTTAGTAGTTTCGTTTCCCTTCAGTAGGATTTTCTGAATCTATAATGTTGACGAACTCTCAAATCGAAACTAATCATTAAAATCGGATTATAACAAATAATGACCTACTAGAAGGAAAATATGAAATGTCAAATACAAAATTAAAAAAAAAATCATGAGGAAATATTAATAACAAACATCAATTTGACCTATGAAGGACGAATAGAATGAACCAGCCTAACTATAAAATAATAAAAGTTACATTACTCAGCTTCTTAAACTCTGCTACAATTCATCCAAAGGAATTGGATATAAATTGTAAAGTTTACAATCCTGTAATTATTTTTTATTCAAACTTAATTTTATTCGCACACCGATAGATCAGTCAATTTAAACATTAAAAATCTATTTTGGTTGATAGACGTCAAAAGAGAAAGTGGGATTTTGAATCCGATAATAACGCTAACCGAAAGGGCAACAATGCTTTTTATTCCAATAAGTGTTACAAATGACGTTGGACAATTATATATACTGATTTTTAACTGATTTTTAATAATTTAGAAATACAGTTATGGCATGCATAAAATTAGACAGCATTGCGACAATATGATATACTGTTCTTGTGTTACCAAGATTAAACAAAAAATAAATAAATAAAAAAAGATTAAAAAAGTGAGAGATTTTTTAAAAAAATATTACAAACACGTTCCATAAATGATTGCATTTACAAAGCTGTGCCAAACTTCTATTAACACTCTCTAAAATGAAGAGATATAATATTATCTATTTCCTCTATAGAGACGGCTTGAGGCATGCGGCCGATGCTGCACGACCGACACCATTAATAAACATAGACTTGCCTCTGTACCAAACAGTTTACGCATTTGTAATAATAATGAGGTAATGTTCAATGTTCCCAGCTTCCCGGAGGTACCCATGTAAGTAAAGGTTTATACATGCATGGCATGATCCCCCAAATCTGTCCAATGGCGCGCGTCAACTGCTTATCTCATACATCATCGTTACGTTGTCACAGCGTCGCGTGAAATTCAACGGCAAACCGCGAATCTTCGCTGTGGATTTATCAACAAAATGGAAAGTCTACTACTTCTGTATAGTGGCAGTGACTGGTAATTAGTATCGTATAATGTGCAAACCTGATATAAAATCGAACTGTGTCTAACTTCATGCATGACCTTCTGAAAACTGAATAAAAGCATAAAAGACTTAGCATTAAAAAACAGCCAAATATTTTTTTTGACACTGAAAATGTTCCATAAATATGATAAATATTTATTATGCAAAAACGGAACAGTTTCCAGTATGGCGACCAGTAGATTGCTTGCAATTTTTAGTTACTCATATACCAGGTAATCGACAAAAATATGTGACCTCGATATTTTTTCGTTTGTCCATGTTTCAACCTCTGCAAGACAGAAAAAAAGATACGTCTGGAATGTTCGTCTATCTATTTGTGATCACGATAACACAGAAACAATTTGAGCTAGACAGATGAAATTTGGTATATGGCCTTTACACTAAATTTGTAGATTTCTATTAAATTGTATACGAAATTAATTCATAAAAAGTCTATTTGGCTGTTTGAGTACAAATGAAAAAGATAGTTACAAAAAGTAACGATCTCAATGGATAAAATTTGATACGAACTTAGGGCTTTTAAAGGGCATATTTGTATAAAATTTTAAACGAAATTTAACAAGGGGTTGACAGTTGGTCTGTAATTAAGTTTGCATGAAAATATTATGATTATTCCAAAACGCAATGACTTCAAGAAATTTGATATATCGTTTTGCTACTAAATTGTAATTATGTGCTCAATTTTGGATCCAATCGATCGAAAAAATGCGTACAAGAGCATATACAGTTTTTAATCGTAATTTTTCACAGAAAACTCAAAAATGTGTACAAAATGCATTTTCAGTTTTTATTACTATACTTTTTATAGCACAAAATTCTCATATGCGGGACTCTAAAAAGCATTGAGCATTTTATCGTTCATGGCCCTGTCGAAGGTAAAGTGTTTTATGCGAAGAAAAGTGGAAGGGATTGGTCATAAATTTAAGGAAGTTATTAAAAAAACTGCGAGAAAAATATTAGAAAAAATCTTATTGACTTTATTCAACAACTAGTCGTCTTTGAAGATCAGTTGGTTCTCCGGGGATATTGGTAATATTTAATTCCCGTTAAGTCTTGGATATATTTTTCATATTCACGATTCCACCAAATTGTCAGGCATTAAACCATGCTTTTTCAGTTATTTTAATTATATGAAATATGTTTTCTTCATTTTATGCATGGACATTTATAATGGAGACTAATCCCATGGCAATATAGCACAATTTAAAAAGTATATGTGGGATTAATCTATCTTTTAAATTTCATGGTATTGTCACTTCAATTTTCAATTCCTACTATTTGTTTACACTCTCCCTATATATATTGTTTAAATTTTCAATCGTTAATAAAATACTTATTATTCATCCACTCAAGTTCAAATACATTTTTTTTAAAACTTGTAGTGGATGACACTTGATGTTAATACAGTTTTTTTCAAATATTGATTAATTAAATTTGTCAAGTAATTTCTATTTGGTCGCCAAATCCGTTGCCATGTCGCCAAGCTCTGAGATTACTGACAACACATCCGATCATAAATAATATAAAATATATATGAATAATATAAGAAAATAAGTAGTAATTGACTTAACAATTTTTTATATATATTACTTGTTTTATTTGTCTTCGTAAACTGTGCAGATAGTAAACAGCTTTCAACAATATAAAATGAAATAATGAAAATTATACAATTAAATATTTTATGAAACACTATAAACGGTTTGAATTTCAGTGCAATGATGCCATCTATTGTTGGAAATTAGGCAAAGAAGAAAATATGTATAAAAATTGCCAATATTCGGAAAAAACTCACAAGATCATTAAAATTGATATCATTAAAAAACAATATTATATATTTTGTAACTGTGTAAAATTTATTTTCGTGCCATAAGATGTTTAGAAATTACGTTGGAAAAATGGCAAAATTAAGCTTAAAAATTATCACGGAAAAATGCAAAACTCAGCTTAATTTTTTAATCATTTAAACTTGTAATTAATTTTTTTTAAATTGCTCTGAGGATCATATTTTCACACTCCAATTTATATATGTAAAAAATTTTGTAGCGCTCGGTCAAAATTATCTTACCTATTAAGCACTTTCACACATCGATAGACACGGACAGAGAGACATACACACATTTATCTTCATTAGTAGAACTATAATTTTTTTCTTCTGAAATGGATTACACTACAAAAAAATGTGTTCTATATTTCTTCAACCTAACAGTTTATTTCTTATTACAAAGATCATACATTATTTTCCTACATGACAAAATTTGCTGCAAAAAAAGTACACACATAGTTCAGATATTGACATAAATTATTAGAATGCGATTATGGATATAGTTTATATAAATCTATCGAATGTGTTTTTAAAAACTATTTTTCATTAAATTTTTCAATCTAGTGATTAAGTCATGGCAAGCAGAATTTCGGAAAACATCAAGACCCTTAAATAAACATCTATTCTTTAATTTAGTGAATTTAGAAACAATTCAAGATTTGGAAAAAAAGGTTTTCTATATGCAGGGAAAATAATTTTAAAAAGCATACGGTTTTCTTAATCGATTTGTTTTTATTGAATTCATTTGCATTTCGTTCTATTAGTTTAATTCACGGAGAAATTCCTTTAAATTAGATTCTAAAACATTCACTTTCAATGTTACTAATCCATTTTAACACGCTGCCAGATAATGAAGCCAAATTATCCTAAGCCCCAAAGCTAATTAAAAACAAACCACCATCTAATTAATATAGACGGTATTCTCTAATCCGCAAATAAGACATTTAATGGAATTCTAATCTTCGAAGATTCCGAAAATTCACTAACTTTACCCCTTCAAATCGTTCTCCACTTTCAGGGGGCTTCTAAACGTCAAATTAAATACCGACGCTCAGGGCCAGAGAGACGTTTATTAAAGAAAATTGTGGAGATAATTGTCACAAGAAGGTAAAAAATTGAAGAGCATTTTCCATCATTTTCAATCAAGATTCTGAAAACACAAAAGAGTGTGGAAAATAAGGAGGCGGGATTTAATTTTGAGGTTAGTCAGATATTTTGCAATAAAAATAAAAAGACAATGTCCTTTCAATGACAATCTTAGTGAAAATGAAGGCATTTTTTTATTTTTATGTTTCTTTTCGGACGCATTAAGGTTAAAGAGTCGCTTCATTTAGAGATCATCATGGTTTTTCTTCTTATTTTGAAAAGAAAATGAGCCTCTCAAATCGCGATATTTAAGAAAATGAGTTCCACAGATTAGAAGATCGATTTTTATGGGTTTGTCAGTGAAATGCGCAAAGAATAGTCCAAACCGATAAAAAAAATTAAAGGTTTTATTAGTTTGCATTTTTAACCAGTAATTTTAAAGCATATCAACAATTTTATTTTATTTAGTTATCGGTTATCGTACAAACCCAAACATGAAAGTTATGTCATCAAATGTTTATTTATCCATTTAAACTGATAAGACTTTTCCATAAATTTTTTAAATTCTTTCTTATTATAGTATTATGCGAAATGAATTTAAAAAAATCCCCTTAATTTTTATTATTATTATTTAACAATGTCTAAATTCCACAGCTACGGAAACCGATTTAAAAAAAATCGAAGTAGTAGTTTTTATATTAATAATCAAATCAGTTTTTTAATAAATTTCTCAAAAATAAAGAAATTGTTTGATTAAAATTGTACAAACGAAAATAAAAATAAATCATTTTTTCTCTTATTTACGATAGTAAGATAACACAACGAAAGATATTTGAATAAATATTTTTTAAAACAATCGAATGAATAACTATTAATTAATAAATCATATGAGCATAAAAGGTTAAAGATCTATTTGTGGTTGATATAAAGTCTTGTTATATAAAACTAAAAAATACAGCAATAAGAATAATAAGATGAAAAAAATTATTTTTCCATTATTATAATTTAAACATTTATGAATTTTAAGCATAAATAAAAATATTTATTAAAAGATATACATTTATGTTTCATGCAACAATATTTAAAGGCGATTACTTTTCATATTTAAAATGTTTATTGTTTCAATATATAAACACTAAATTTTTTTACATGAAGTTCTCGTTAATATTAGGAATTCTCAGTAATTGAATTTGGCAAGCATTTCAAACACCATACACAAATCACAATATCTATAAGAAATATGATCAGAACTTAAAATTTTTTTTCAATAAATAATATTAAGATAAAAGGGTTCAAAACTTACAGTCAAAAAGTGCCTACAAAATAAAATCAAAAATAGTTTTCATAATTCGATAAATATAGAAATTTAATCCCAATTATTTGAGTCATTTATTTTTAAACTGGTGTAAGTCCATTTTTTTAAAAAAAAGATGAGATATCATACAGTTTTGATTGATTTAGTGTAAACTTTGTATTTATAACTAATTAATATCTTTAAAAATTTTTATGCTTCTTTTAATTTAATATCGCGAATGATAAGTATGAAAATTGTGTTAAGTGCTATTTCCAAAGACTGATCAAATTTAATTTATTTCACGCGTCTAAGATAACTTTTGTTAGAATATTATTTGCTTTATATTAACAATTGTAAATTTAAAAACAGTTTTTTTTATGCGAGAAATCAGAATGTTCATTTTAATTCTAATAAGAATTTATGCAGAATTCTTTTTGTAAATATAGTTTACGCACTTTATAGCCTTTAGTTTTGTTATTTTTATATAATTACTCTTCAAATATACATATAGTATTTAATTTTTCGTAATTGAAATTTAATGAGTTTTAGAAATGACTAATTATGAAATGGGTGTAAGTTACAGCCCATAAATATATATTATTTGAATTAAATTCCCCTAAATGTAACTTATATAATCAAATTACACATTAATAAATTAGTGAAAACCTTGCCAGACGTGACATCATATATTTATATTTTTGAATTAGCTAATATTCTAACCTTAATTCTTTGGGGGGAGGGGTAAGCATAATAGCATATTTCATATTTATTATAGATTAATTTAAATAAATTATAATAACTCAGTTGTATCGCTAATTTATATTACTTTAATATAGTATTGATTATACAAAGAAATAAGTGCATCTATTCGAAAATATCGCATATAAACGGTTAAAAAGACCTTGTGTTTGGAAGGCTAAACGAATCATCATCATCAAATGAATAGTACTTTGGATACAATGCGTAATCTTTTCATATCGCAGCATGCTTTAATTATAGTTTTATATAGCTTTAAGTAAAATACATAGAAGTGTTCAACTATCCAGATTGCTGTATCTTTAACAATATGGGCCATATTAATATGATAAAGTGCTAATGTTAAGACACTATCAATAAATTATATGACGTTTGATATGTTACCCGAAAGATGCAATATACTGTGGATTAAAACTACCAAATTTGACAGGCAGCTACTTCTTGGTTAGTAGGTAATGAATAATTTGGGTTCAAACATTTGAATTACATTTTCATTTTATTAAATTTTTCATTTTCATTAATCTTTCATTTAAGCATCGTAATTCAAAAAATTGATTTTATTCGACTCTCAGGTGCTTAGAATAATATATTAGTAAACGATTATACCTTGAGGCGTAATTTTTTGATGATTACAATACACTCATTTTCTAATATTCACATACAAGAGAGATAATTTTTTTTAGAAAAAGTTAAGAAGTTTTAGATGCCCCATTCTAAACTAATTTAACTAGATTAATGAAAATAAACACATTTTAAATTAATGAAAGCACTTATAACTATTGATTCATTGACGCCGCGTATTTCCGCAAATATTTCCTTTGTCAATATCCGACATTTTTCCTCTTTATTCCCACATCAACATCATTTCCTCCGCCTTACGTGAGGATTTTCTTGGAAGAAAATGAGAGCCGATTATTATGATACTTAAGGAAACGAGGGACCAAAGATTAGAAAATCGATTTCTAGAGGATCGCTAATGAATCGCGGAATGACTGAAAATAGGAAATCATCAATTTTAATGCTTCCGAATCGCTGATTGCATTTCAAGATCTGTCCCCTGGAGAAGCAAATACCGCCTGCCGTCTTTATAAATTATTTAAACGGCAGACAGGAATCCAACGAAAGTCACTAAGTCGCGTGTTTTGCAACAGATGTTGCGAATTGTTGCTATTTCATAGAATTTTGTTCTTACAATGGTGGGTAAAATTGCGGATAATATTTATAAACTAATGACTTGATATTTCTGTTATGTGTTTGAACACTAACGTTGTTATTTTGCAACGGAGGAAAATATTTTTTATATAATTTTAACCCCTTAAAGTGCTATTTTTTTCTTGTAAGTATATTTTATAATAATTTCGGAATTAATAGATTTAAGAAAAGGAATGCTTTTCCTTCCTTAATGAGCAAATTTTCTAAAATGAGGGGAAAATGGCGGGCGAATATCTTAGTATAAATAAAAGTCATGTCAAGCATATATGTATTTTTGTATATTCCGCACTTTCTTCGCCATAAATGGACCAAATTCAACAAATTTTTGGCATTTATTATATAAGACAAGAGGATTTATACAGTCAATTTTTTTAACAAAAATAAATTAATTATTCGATTAATTAGTAATTGACCAAAAATTTGCCTTTTGTACACTTTGAACTACTTACTCTATTACTATTTTTCTAAAAATTTATCTTCTAGAGGAATGAGACTCTTTATAACTTCAGTATGAGGTAGATGAAAATTATAGACGAGTTTCAGAAACATTTATTTAATTATTTTCCAAGTTCCACAAGACGAAATAAACACGAAAAATGCACGATTTTCACTTAGGAAGGATCATGGGAAATATACCTTGATGTTAATAAGGTAACGCCATCTGTTGTTTCAAAAGAGAAGGTAGTAAAATTATGTAACCGCTACAATCTTTATTTTAATATATCTCTAGACATTGTGTTTTATAAATTTAAAAGTAATGAATTAACCACGCTTAAAAATATGTTCAACTCAATCGGTCAAACAAAGACAGATTTTATTTACTTCAAACTCCAGTAAATAACAAATATTAATAATTTATTGGCAAAATCAGTTATCCGAGGTTTTAAATTCGTCTGATTCAGTTGATATTCTTATTCCAACTTAAAAATTCTTCAGACCATAAGAGGATTTTACATATTATATTTTATACAAAATATTACGTCAAAAGTATTATACATGGCAGGATTTTGATTCCAAGTGAAACTAGGTATATTAACTAATTTATTACAAAACTCTATACAAATTAAAAAAATTTATTAAGTGGTGAATACATTTCTAAAAATCCGTCATAGTCTAGTTCTCTCTATATAAAACATTCTCTGCAAGTCACGCATTAAATCTACTGGCGCAAGTTAGAAGAAATAAATTCCAATGGAAAAAAATTTCGAGACTGAAGTAACAATGGAAATTTGTAATTTTTTTTTTTTTTTGCTTAAAAAATAAAGAAAACTGAAAGTAGAATGAACAACTATTTTCTTCATAAGAGCAATAAAATGCCTTTCCACTTTCTTACACCAACGTTATCTTTGTAAAAGTAAAATATGGAGAGAAAAAAATCGCAGAAAAAAAGAAAAGAAAATTCGTTTAAAGTAGGATAAAGAATACAAACTTGTTAGAAGTATAGATTATCTCTTCGTCTACTTTGTGAAAAGTAGTTAACAACCGATGCAAACTATAGATAAGATAAATTCAGAAACCTAAAAAATAGAGAGTAGGTTCAAGAGCTTAAGAATGTTATGATTAATAAAACGAGTTTATTTCTATCAGATTTTACGCATGAATGGATTTTGATGAATAAGTATTGAATATTACCTCCATAAAATTTAAAAAAATTATTTTCCTTTCCACGGCATTGATAAACACGTTTGTAAAGAAATGTAACGTTTTTTTCATGAATTTACGCAAACAACTATTATTCTAAAATATAAGTTTTTTTATTTTATTTAGATTCTTAGAAAGAATCTAAATCTTAGAATGTTTTTTATAAAATTTTGGAAAACGGATTTTACTTTAAAATAGGTATTTATACTTTTTAAAAATAATATTTAAAATAAGATTAATACTGTACAGAAAAACAAATATTTTTCAAAACTATCGAAGATTTTTAAAATGTAATCTGCATATAACTGCGACTCAAAGAATATCATTAAAAATTTCGCTAAAAGACCGGGAAAAGATTCTGAAATTTAAACCTTTCGGAATTTTAAGTAATGAAAATAATTTGAGGATTTTCCAGGAAACTCCAACACTCAAATAAGCTATTATTTTCTAAAAACTACGCAAAAATGCAAGATTTCATGTCCAGATAATCAGATAGATAACAAGAGTCCACATGACGACAAATGACAACCTCTTCTATGAAACTGTAATTATTATTGACAGGAATCCCATTTCCGGGTAATATTGTCTCAGCAAAAGTAATCCTTTAAAATCTTTTTAAATAAATATTTTGATCAAATTCATCTCATTTCTCATAAATGGATGCTTAATTTGAAAAATAAAGGAAAATATTCCACAATTTACCTCTCATCCCGCTGTTTTAAAGAATATTTTGTGATTTTAAAGGCTAATGTATTTCAGCATTTTCCCTATGAAATAAGCTACTACGCTCGGCTTATTGAGATGCACGGCAATTTTGAAGCAAGCTTTTTAATAGTAAAATGTAAACCATAAAATAGTATAGTATGGTTTTTTAAAACTGCAGTATGGAAAAATGGAAATTTCGTAAAATTAATAAGTAATATTCGCTATTATAAATACATTTTTGACTTGCTTCTTGCAAATTAATAAACCGCCAGAACACTAAAGCTTCCTTTCAGTATCCGGAAACTACCGTTTTGCGACTATTCTTGCTTACAAAGGGGTGAGATTTTAGTTTATTTTAGTTTAGTTATATTAACGTCCCGTTGTAAAGCAACAATAGGGCTATTTTGGGACGGACCTCGAAATTTTGAACCGCGGTCAGATGACGAGGACGACCCCCCCCCTCCTCCACACCAGACCACACCAGCGGGAGGACGTTTGGTCAGGACGGATTTAACGTGCAACAGACCCCCTTACACGACGGTTCTTCAGTGGAATCGGGTCTCGAACCTAAAACCCTCCGGTTCCGAAGCCGGGACCTTACCACCAGGTCACTGCGGCCCCAAAGAGGTGAGATGCGGAAGGATGAGCGCATTTCCAGAAGTCTTCACTCTTTGATCTTTGTTTTCGTTCCATAGATTCTTTTTCGTTCTATTTTTTCCAAGTGTAAGCGAGTGTTCTTGTCGTTTCTGAAAGCATCATTTTATTATAACTCAAATGTGCGTAATGATTGCTTATATGGGCTAGTTTGAGACAAAAATATTGTCATAGTTTGCACGGAAAATATTCCCAATAATATCATTGAATGTGGCTGATATTACCTACCCGTGCTAATCTCAAAATTATATAAAACAATTCAATAACAAATAAAAAAAAAGTGTTTTAACTTAAAAAATTATTATTATTTTGTAAAAAAAAAAATGAAATACCAAATTTAAGAAGCGAAACTTTCCACTGATTTACCATAATTTAATTTTAGAACCCTAATGATAACTAAAGTTTACACTAAAGTCTTTTATTGCGAATTAATATCGTTTTCTGTCAATATTGTGAGTTATCCGTAAATTTTCCGCTTATTGATTCAGCGTATGATCCGAGTTCACATAATTGTTAAATGTAAAAAACTTCTCTTTTCATCTTTCCTCTCACCCCTATTTTGAATAAATAAACATGTCCTGACGCATGCGCAAAAGAGCGGTGACGTTTTAGAACCTGAGGATGGACAAATTGGCAACTGCAATATAACAATCATTGCCAATAACAAGGAAAAGGAAATAAAATGTGAATTTAAAAATATGTTTGAACTAAAATTGCCTTCTTTTAAATATCTAAAAATTAATAAATTCATCAAACAGTATTTCATCCAAGGACAAGACATGCCTTCTTTTTTTAATTCGCAGAAGATGACTTATAACAATCCGAATTATCAGTACTGAAGTTGCTATCTCTCATTTTCAAGGACAAAAAACAAAAAGAAATCTTTCAGAAAGCTAAAGCCAAACTGAAAATACTTTTCTCAAACAAAATGACCATCACAAATGTCCAAATTTCACCAACACACACAAAAAAAAATACAGGGGTGTGGGAAGTTAACATTCACGATGAAATATCAACTAAATAACATCTGCACCTTTCTGCCAAACAGCTGATTTACGACTCAAGGCGTTGCCATCTGTCAATAACAAATACTGCTTCCACATGCATTTTTTAGCGGCACGTGTCCGCGGCACAGCACTGACTACGGATAACCTTTCAGCCGAAACAGGTGACCGGACAGCGCAGCGGTAGTGTTGGCGGAAGAAATAGCCGTCGGAGACGCAAAATCAATTTTTCCTGCTCCTGCCATTGTTAAAAATAGCATCGCGAGGCCTTCTTTTAAGGAGCTGGCCATAAATTCCGTTGTTACGCCGGTTGCGAGGAAACATTGGTCCGAGTATTGGCTCGTTATGCAGGACAGATTAAGGGATTATTGGCTTCTTAATGGTCAATGTCCACTTCCGAGAGTAGTGGTCCTGCACCTTTATGGTACCATAGATTCTTAGATTAAGTGCTTGTAACCGATGATTCAAGAGATAAATGGTTCTCTATCTCTTCCGGCTTCCATAGCCAGCACACATACCTATATATTCATCTCTTGTTTCTAGGTGAAATGTTATTGTACGCTCCCACTTTAGTACCGCTTGATTAATGACATAAATGTCAGATATGACTGTACTGCATCAAATAAAAATAATTTAGGAGCTTTGTACAGACAAGAGTTTTGACGCGAAGTGTTATAATTACAAAAACACAAATAGTCTAATTCGATCTTTCAGGATTGAAAAATGACCCAAACATTTGTTGGAAGCTCGTACTATAGTAATGCCATAGGACTCAGCGTTAAACACAAAAAATTACAGTTCTATTTTGATAAAATTTAAAAATCATTTAGGATTAGTATATATAATCTTCTGTCACCGTTTGTAAGCCGGGCAGAGTTTTAAAATATCCCTGTTACATTATTGAATGCGCAAATTCCAATTTATATATTGGTGTCAGGCAATGGAGATTTTTTAATGTTTGAAGCACTTAATTTATTGCCTTACTTAATCATGAATAAATAGTAATTATGCTGATTATATTTTTCCTTCATGAACCAAACTGAATGCTATTGCTAATATTTTATTTCAATCTTTTTTTAATTGTGCAGATGTTATTGTATTTTTTTTATAAAAGTTCACTATTTGCTTCGAATTGTTTTTAATGATTATTTTAATTTGAGAGTTCGTGAATATTATGGATGTAGAATATATGTATTTTGTCTAGGAATTAATTTGTGCGGTTTTCAATAAAAAATTAAAGCTTTATTTCAAAAGCAAAATAACATAAATACGTTATCAAAAATATTGTCCATCGCTAGCCACTACTTTTTCCCATCTTTCAGGCAATTAACGAATTCTGTGTCGAAAGAATTCCTCACTTTTCGAAGCGATCCAATCAGAGATCCATTTTTCAATATTTTCTGAAGAAGTGAACCGCTGTCCAAGCAAATAGTTATTCATGCAATCAAACAAGTAGTAGTCTGAAGGAGCAATGTCTGGTGAAAACGGCGGGTGGGGTACCACTTCCCATCCAACATTTTCCAAATACGTTTTTACCGATTTTGCGACATGTGGTCGAGCGTTATCATGTTGAAAAATAAGTTTATTATGTCTGTTATCCCATTCTGGTCGTTTTCTAGCCAGAGCTTGTTTCAAACGCATCAACTGAAGTCGATAACGTTCTCCATTAATAGTTTCACCAGGTTTGAAAAGCTTCATTTTTTTTTTTTTTGACTGTCCAGGTCGTTCTTGGTCTTCCAAGCCGTAATCACCACTTTTAAACCGTGCAAACCACTTCTGACACGTTCGCTCAGCTAGAGCATGGTCCACCAAAATACGATGACTTTCGGTAGCACTTTTCTTCATGTTAAAGTAGTGAAGAAGAACCTCCCCCCCCGCAAAAACACTTTATCAGGCACAAAATTTGGCATTTTCAGTTGAATAAAAATTGTTGTTTTTTACGCTTAAACCAAATGGCATATACTAAACTAGATGCGCAATAACAGTAGTTTTAAATGCATGTTTGAGCA
>JAPMOR010008997.1:158911-194133 GCA_026543865.1 Argiope aurantia
CTGTTCGCTGAAGTTTAAAAGAGTTTTTCTAAAATTTTAGTTAAAATAAACCAGGGTTAGTGGTTTTCCAAAAAAACTTTTCCGGCTAATCCTTAATAAAACTCTTATTTCTTTCTTCCATGCATAAAAAATATAGACTTTGGACAAACCATCTTAACCACGAGAAATTGTGATTCCACGAGAACTTATATTTCTTCTTAGAGTTGAGACACACGAGCGTTTTGCACATCGTAGTATAGAGAAGAGAATCGATTATGCATTCTGGACGCTTTGGTCTTCTACAGACTGAAGCAAAAATTTTGCACACATCCATAATTTTAGTAAACAAAATTACATATCATACTAGTCTTTACGGCGTTTCGTTTTCGGTTTTACGCTATTGCAAAATTACAAAAATGCAACGAACGTTAGATGAATGAATATACCGGCAGACAGTTATCTCATTGAGTTTTTTTTAGTTTAGTTATATTAATGTCCTGTTTTAAAGTAACACTAGGGTTATTTTGGAACGGACCTCGTAAGTTTGAACCGCGGTCAGATGACAAGTACGACACTTGAGCTGGCACGCCCCCTCTCCACACCACGCTACACCAGCGGGAGGACGTTTGGCTCGGACGTTTAACGTGCACCAGATCCCCTTATACAACGGTTCTTCGGGGGAATCGGGTCTCGAACCTGAAACCCTCCGGTTTCGACCATACCACCAGGCCACCGCAGCCCCATTTATCTTATTGAGAATTTGGATACAAATTTGATAAGGATCAATATTTTGGACGATAAAACTGTACTAAACTTTATCCATTTAACTTTTCACGTTTCGTAGTTATCGTGTTTACTTGCGAATGTATAGATAAATCGACAGACAGGCTTCCATTGAACTAATTTCGTTCAAGATTTGTTCGAAATCTACAAATTCAGCATAAAGACCATATACCAAAAATCATCCGTCTAGTTGACTAGTAAATAGTTTGGGAATTATCTCAGACCGACAGACATCATTCCAAATATATTTTCTAGTCATAGAGGTCTAAAATGTGGGAATACGACAAAATCTCGAATTAGCACTTTTCTTTAACAATTACAATATTTTCTTTTTGCATTTTTATTTTGTTTGCAAATTGATTATACTACATATCACAAAAATCATTAGACTGTCAAAAATTATGACAATTAGAAAAGTCAACGAAAAATTATTGTTAATTATTGTTATATCATATCCGTATACTATATACATTATTGCTTGTACTATATCAATAAACGTAGTAAAAAATAATAAAATTTTAAATTTATTCATTTATTTTGGTTCCAGCCAATTAACGAGCCATTCAGTGGGAAAAACCCATTGCCTTTGAACGGATTACTCAAACAGTTAAAATATCAAAATATCTAAAATTTTAAAAACTTATTTATCAAAAACCATAGCATTTGTGAGGTAATTTAACGCTATTCTTCGTAGAGTGGTGTGTAAGTGGGGTTTGGAGTGCAATTCACAGCATATGCTCCTAAGGAAAACACTAAGCTAGACATCTAGAAGCAGAAGTTACTCCACTCAGCATTTACTAAGTTACCTTAAAACGGCGGCCTCATCAAGGGCGAATTGAAATTCAACAAGTGAAGTGCTTAAACGGCTACAAGAGGAATTATTAAACCTCTGCGTCTGAAAGCCCTACGCATAGCAAACATCTTGGAGTGTTGATTACTCTGGGGGGTTACGCGAGATTAAACCTTGAAGTTTCTTCCGAGTGAATGGCAACAATCTTCTTCTCTCTCTAACGGAAGTATATCCAAGGAAGATGTTCAGGTAAAGTTGCCGAGATGGCGTTTTAAATTAAAATTTGAAAGTTGAATGAATATTCGGATGGACGTGACATAGCGCGATTCAATGGTTATGGCAGGGCTGTTGCAAAAGCTGTTTCGGCAAACATTTGAGTTGCCTGAAAGGGGTTGACTTCATAGAAAAGGACGTGAATTTAATTTCAGTTGACCACGATAAACAATGATGAAATTTTGTTTAAAAAAATGGACAGACAATAATATTTAACTGAAAATCATCTGAAATATATATTAAAATTTGTTTAAAACTACATCAAATATTTACTTTATAATATCGATAAAATTAAAAAATACAGAAAAAACAATTCTATTTAATAAAATGCATGTCTGGATTTAAGTTGACCACGATAAACAGTGTGAAAATTTTATTTCAAAAAGAAAAAGAGAGAGACAATAATATTTAATTGAAAATTATCTCAACTATAAATTAAAATTAATTTGTTTAAAACCACATTAAATATTTAATAAATAGTATCGGCAAAATTGAGAGATGCATAAAAGAACAATTCTATTTAAGAAAATGCATATCTTCACTTAGATCAAAATTTGGGGCCATCTAATAATATTTTAAAAAATCAAGCAAAAGTGGTATGAAATCCAAAAGAGAATTGTATTGTTAGTATGTTCCATAAAATTCATATTTTTTCGGATTTCCGTTATAAAAACCATGAAAAAAAATCAAAGAATTCATCAAATTCCTACTTAAACATCCTTGGATTATGATGCTTAAGGTCAAATTAACTTTTTAACATTGTTACGAAACTTATTCTATTTTGGCGCGGACTGAATGGATCAGTGGTAGAATGCTATGAAATGAAAGCGGTAGTTACCAAGTTCGTATCTGACTGCAGACAAGTTGTCAAAAAATTGTTTTGTTATTGATTTACTTTCTGTTATTTCTCGTTTGTTCTAGAATGATCTTATAATTTTTGTACCTTTCTAAATCTGGAAGATTCGAGTCAATTCGTTTTGTGGATAAAAACAAATATAAGGCTTAGTTCCTTGAATAAAATCTCGAGTTGAGATTAGTGAGCTTTATATTTGACTTAAGTTAACATACGATTTATCTACTCTAACTTCATCTACAAGACAATAATAAGAGAAGACCGAAAAGTGACTTATAATATAAAAAAATATATAATATATTTAATATCAAAAAATGAAATATTATATTAAATAATATTAAGACATATAGATTAAATATATAATGCATAAAATAACGTAAAATGTACTTAATATAATGTAAAATAGGAAAAATATGTAATTTAAAATAGGGATACTTTTAAAATAGGGATTATGAGTTGCATAACATACAGACACTGAAATTCTTCTTATTGTTTAAAATAAATCTGCATTCGATCCACAATAAGAGAAATATATATACAAAACTAATTATATTTTGAAAAACAAATACTGTTACGTCATTACTCAAAATGATTTTAATTTCATAAGTTAAGCTTAAAGTGTCAAATTATAAGTCGGAGTAAATTTAAGCTATAAAATTATATGCTATGAAATTCATAATTATTGCGAATTAATGATTCATCCGATTGTTGAGACTTCAGGCTATTATGAGCATAACCTCAAAAACTTTTCTACAGATTAGATCTATTTTTCCTTTCTATACAGGTAATTATTAATGAATTTTAATAGAAAATAGTTGTTCTTTATTCTTAAAAAGACATTATTAATTTAAGATAAAATAATTATTTCGAGAGAACCATCAAAGCAAATAAGAGAGTAATAATAATTATCTATAAATATTTATACCCGAGTTAAGAATTAAGGCATATGAAAGTATTTATATAAAAAGATACGGAATAAAACTAGACTTTTAGGCTTTTTCCTTTATATTCTTTTATTGCAAACATAATCTGCCTTTCTGAACTGAATTCATGAGTTTCTTCATAAAATAAAGTGAATACATACCATTATAGTAAGAATAATTATACTTTCATTTTTCTAAGCATAAATCTAAAAATCTTTTCTTCATAATAGAATAAAAAGTGCCATTATTAAATTCATACAAGCTAATTAACAAAAAAACCTTTTCAAGTACAAACAACGAAAGTAATTTTACTAAAAGCAGTCGGATTTTATTCAGAGAGAAAAAAAATATAGAAAACCCAATTCTAAGTAAATAAATAGTTACTTTATACGAACCAAGAAGAAACTAAAGAAAAATAATTTTTCCTTAAAGAACAAGCACAACTAAGAGAAGTATAAATAAGAAGTTCATATCTATTCTAATTAGAAAAAAAAAACATTTCCTTTTCTAATCTTTTAGTAAGTTATCTCACAAACTTCTTTTCGTAACTTCTGAAATTACCTCAAAGTAGGAAGAAGCAAGTAATGAAAGAGATTCGAGTTCTAGAAAATTCTAGAATTATTAAATTGAATTTTCCTCGGATTCTTTTTCATAGTAGCAACTTAGAAAAAGAAATTGTGGAAGAGGAAACTCTAACTGATAATCCTTTCTAGGCAAGCGTGTATAATATGGAGCACTCTTTCAATGGAACGGACCACTCGAAAAGTCAAAAAAATATTTTTTCCATTCATTTTGCAAATCTGAAATTTCAATTACTCTCTCGCTCACAATGTCGGAAGTAAGTTAATATGTAAGGAGTCGTTCTTATCAAAATTTAGGGAACCTTATTAGAATTAAGTTTTTTTTAAAAAAAATCACAATCCGTTAGAGAATAAAATGGAGATCGCGAGGATTTTAGGAAAATAAATCAAATTATAAACAAAGGTTTTTGTAAGAATAGTAATTTTATAAATTTAATAATGACAGCTTTAAAAGATACATTTTCAATTTTTTACTTAAATAATTTCATATTTTTTAGACTTCAATTTTTAGCTTATTATAATAAATATTATAAATAAATCTTAGGTGCTTGCATGTATTTTAATCAGCGACATCTATTGGTAAACATGCGAAGCATTTATATAAACGACAATGGTTTTGAGTTTTATCAATTTATTATTACTTTATTGTTAACATTTTGAAAGTTCTCCATTTAGTATTATTGAGTTATTCAGTATATAAAGACCCAATCATGGAATGCTCCAAATTGCATTTTCGACATTCATTGCTTTTTTTTGTTTCATTTGAAGAAATCTGCTGCCAAAGCCCATCCGACACTTTTAGAAACTTATGGTAGTGGCTATTTCGATGTCAATGACAAAAAATCGAACTGGAGGACCAAAAAGAATTCGAAAACAATCAACTGCAAGACTTATTGGATGAAAATGGAAAATATTTTGATTGATATATATTGAACCAATTTTTCTCAATAAATGCCTTTTTAAAGTGAAAACATTATTCAAAATACATGCAAGCATGTAATATTATTATACATATAATAATAAAATTTTTATTAAATGTTTGGTTAAGTTGTCTTTAAAACTATATCTATAACCTGAAGGTATTTTTTAATAAAATTGCTGCTTCAAGTCATTAAATCTCAAAAGGTTCCCACAATTTTGCGGATTACTATATAGCTTCTGTTGTTAACATTGAGTTTAGAAATATGTTTTCTTCACAGAGCATACCCTTATACGAAAATCTAAGTAAATATAAAAAATAATTTCAAAATTTTGACGAATAAAACTCCTGCAAAGTGTCATAGCATCCTAATTCAAGCTTATGCAAAAATACAAGCTGACATTTTGAAAATAGATACGATTAAAAGATTGTAATGACAAAGTTGAAGTTAACGAAAATAGTTATCCTAATAATCAAACATTACCTAACAATTGGCATTTTAGCTTAAAACGAGAGAAATTACCTTTGCAGTGCGTAAGCTGGGATAAGATGAGGGTTGTCATTTCATCCTTCATTATTAATATATTTCAGAAAGTGGTCGATCGAAAGCATGTCTTACTAACAGTTACTATATTGCGGTCATCAAAAGATTGCCCTGAGGTTTTCCATGATACGCAGCAAGTCAGTTTCGAGGTATATTTTAGCTATAGTTTGATCATTTTAAAGTTATATAAGGATTATTGAGAATGGTCTCTTGATTTTGAAGTAAAATCAAAAGACGTGGATGACAAATGAGCCGCTAAAAAGTTATTGCTTTTTCTCTCAAATTAAAAAGATAACTAATATAATGGATGATATTCAATAAAATGCAATATACAATATAATTATTCAATAAAATTTTCTCCGATTCATCATAAAATTCAGTTTTTAATTTTATTTTTCAAAGGATTTAAATGATGAAAATAATAATATTTATTTTGTTTTGGTCAATAAGAATGCTACAAAAAATTATGAACTCTGAATTTTATATAATCCTTTGATTTTAATGAAACATATTCATAGAAATATTCTTGATAAATGTTTAGAAAATATGTGTATATAAGTTTCACATAAACTCTTTTTTATTTTTTCACTTAATTTCCAAGATAAAATCTGTTCAGTTTCATGTTTATGGCATTTCTTACCGATAAGCTTTGAAAACCAAACTTTTCTAGGCTAAATATGCAATAAAAATTCAGTTAATCTTTTAAATTGAGCTGATGGCAACACGCTGATAAAAGCTAATTCTTCCATACACGCGTAACGTGTTCGTGCAGGTTATATTTTATTTTCATTTCATGTGAAATAAATTGTTGGAAAATGTGATTAAAATACTTTTTCAAACCTGCGGGAGTGGATATCCCAAAAATTTCTCACTAATAATTTTGCCATGCAAGAGATAGCCTCGCATGGCACTTGCGTACAATAATTACGAAATATTAATTTTTGGCTTGAATTTAGCAATTTTAACTGAATCTATCGTGTGATACTTGACAAGTTAGTTGGCCATCCCTGGCGTGCAGTTAATAGTATCCAAAAATCGAATTTGTGTTTCAGATATGCTTTTATGAACCGATTGAAAGAAAAATTTGACAAAGAACTAAAACTGTAGTTAAGAATTCTTATACCAAATTTGATATATTTAAGTCACTGCATTTTCGAATTATAGCGTTTACTTATTTCTGAAAGTACAAACCCACATACAGTCGATTCGTAGTTGGATTTGGACACAATTTGACAAATGTCTACATAATAGATATGTACCGAATCTTATCTATCTCTCTCTCTTCGGTGTGAAACTGTATGAACTTATATTCGGATAGACTGACGGACTAAACTGATTTTACTCAGAATTTGATAGATATCTGTGAATTTGGTGTAAAAACCGTATACAAAATTTCAAATGTCTAGCTGAAATAGTTTTTGAGTTATCTTTGTCACAGACAGACATTTTCCGAAATTGTGTTTTTGGAACTCGGGAAGGTCTAGAACAAAAATCTCGAGTTCGAATTTTTTGGCAATTACTATACTTTCTCTATATTATGTATACCAAAAAGTAAAAATTGATTATAAATTGAAACTTAAATAACATGTTAAAAAATTTGTATAATTGAAAAGATAATTTTTTTGAATTTTAAGATAATGTAAGGGTTTTTTTTTAGATGACACAAAGAAAAAATGCAAAGGTTTTACTAAAATTTTAATTAATTAAAATTATATTTAATATTTTCTAAACACTCGATCCGATGTGCACATTTCACACTCCCAAAGTATATATGTTCCAAGTGTGGTAGCTGTAGGTCAAACGATCCAGCCTATAGTACTCCGGAACATACCCCTTTATTACAAGTAAAAAAAAATGTTCTTTAATTTCGTCAAATACCAAATCAAGTATTTTAATGCGTGATTGTATACGTGTGCAATTGACAATGTAAACATGAAAGTAAAATTATGATATCGCGCAAGTCAGAAAGTGAATTATTAAGAAAGTTGCGTTTCTAAAAGCCCTATGACGTCACGGAACGTAACTCGATTATGATGGTTCACACACAAAATGAAAAGAATAAATATAAAGATTTTAAAAATAACGCAGCTGTATCTGTTCCAGTTCGATGCTTGAAAGCATTTTCTTGAGGAACAATCATCAACGTTAGGTTCCACATAAGGCATCTAATTGGAAATAAACAAACACAAACAATATTTTGAATTAATTGATCATTAAGGTCAGCAAGTCAATTTATAGAGGCACTTTTTTAAAAGCATTCTTTTTTACACACGAAACACGAAAGTGTTGAATCATGTCATCAAAAACACAAGTCAACGAAACTGTATTCCAGGTTATTTCCGACAAAATCTTTGGAGCCTTAATAGAGCATGAGAAAACTCACTAACGCCGTTTGTTAATTCTCTTTTCTGGTGTCGTCTCTCCGTTGCCATGGAGATGCCAGTCAGTATTCGAAAGCCACAAATTGCACCATTCGGGCGAAACATTCAAATAAACCCGACAGTCCGAGGAAAAATAAGGTCGGGTCCAACTTATTCTGAGAAAGAGTTTCGGCTTTTGTGTCAGTTTAGTCATTGGAATGAGTTGTGATTAATCAAATCAGTAAGGAACAATCGGTCCCATTTTTGCGATTTTGTACAATAGAATTAAAATATTTCGCAATACTTCTAAGATACTTGAAGCAAAGGTAATCGAAGCATTCTTTTAACTTCGCAAATAAATTTACTCAGATGAAAAATCCTTGTAAAGAGCATTTTAGTCTTTTTTACTTTCTATACGAAATATGCAAAGTATTGTAATGATTAAAAAAAATCTATTTTTTTTGTGACTACAAGTATCAGACTTCTGTAAGCGCAGTTTTTGAAATATGTTCTGTCTGTATGTGAACATAATGGCTCAAAAATACTTTGCCAGAAGGGTGAAATTTGGTAGTCTTAAAATTTGTAGATTTCCTTAAAATGTTGAGCGAATTTCAACAAAAGGAAAGCTATCTGTCTGTCAAAATGAGCCATAACTAAGAAACGAAATTTAAACAGACAAACACAAATTTAGCATTTTATGGATGGATCGTCATGGTATAAAAGTTTATAATCCCCTCTGCAGATCGACAAATTTTGAGCCATATATGTCAATGCGTTGATTGTGTGCGAATGTCAGTTTGTACATTCGCACGCAAGTAAATGGAATTTGATATATGAAGTTGTCAAAAAATCACTTGAGATGCACATTCTCACCCTCCAAAATACGTATGTGCTAATTTTAATAGTAGTAAGTCAAACAGTCTGACCATACAGCGCCAACACACACATTATTAATGAAAATTATAATATTTCTCCTAAACTATGCTAATTTGTTTCAAATAAATAAAGAAAAGATAAAATATACTTTTTTATTCACAATCTATAAGTGAATTATTGGTTACAAGGTAACTTTGGTTTAGCTATGTAGGGTTAATTACCAAGATTTGTAAACAATTTATTTCCATAAGAATAATGGAAACGCTATAGGTAACAACAGCAGCAAATTACAGAACGAAACTAATAATTAGAAAAAACGGCAATAATTTTGAAACAAAAAATATTTTTAATGTAATATTTCAAATGGGTAATAATTTTTTTTCTTCAAATAGCCGGTTTCGCATTATTTTTTTAAAAAATTTATACAATTCGTTCTTCGTACAAGACCAAATTTTACTGCTAATTGCGGGACTTCAGAACATCGCTTAATGAGGGAAAAAAGAGCAATAAAATTGGCCACTTTTCTCATAAAAAACGGACATTACTCTCCGAGTGTAATGAAAGGTCATTGATTTGCTGTAAAAAGTGTAACTACACAATAAATTTTCGTTTCAACAATATCTTTTTTGTACTGCAGGAAATAGTTTAGAATGTGAGTTTCAAAACAAGATATGTTATCAGAATTTCAGATCTTTGTGATTCAGGGGATTAACGGTTTAATCAGTATATACTAAAGGGTAGTCCATTTGGATGTAACTAACTGATTTCCAACCAAGTGTTTATTTTAATGGAATTACACAAATCAAAGATATTAAGAATTCCTTAACAGTTATATGTGTGTTTCCTGTATTTGGTTGTTAAATGGAAAATTGAATAACGATTACCATAATAAAACGTTTGTTTAATTTCCAGTTAATAAACTTAACCTCTTTGCTGTTGGATTTCTCCTTTCAGACACCATTCAAAACATTACATCATTTTGAAATTTTATATTTTTGTTTTAAATTTTGATTGTTAAAAATACTTAAAGTAATAAGAAGATGCAAATTAATTGTCGAGAACAATTTAATTTAAAGCAATTGCATATATTGATTTTTTTGGGAGCAATAAACCAGTCCTTGTATTAAGTGAGTAATTATACATTGAATTCGTTTCCGAGTGCAAAGGGTTAAAACCATCGGCTGTGAATTTCAAAGAAAAAGATTTAAGACTACATAATCGTATACACTGAACTTGCTCGAGATAAACAGATACAGAAATCCGGTGCAAATATTAATTTATGAAATACACACACAAAAAAATACTTTAATAAGAAAATTAAGAAAAATTATGATTCTAATGTAAATTTTTAAAAGAAACATTCAACAGATGCCATTTAATAACTAAATATTTGAAAAAAGCTTCATTGGGTATTTTTTAATATTTAGATACAAATCGCATAAGGATTACGTATGAATATTTTTCAATCTTGCCTACATATGAACTGGTCATTTAAATAAAAAAAAAATCATGAATGCACTTAGTTTAACATGTTATTCAAAACAATCTGCTATATTACAATATTCATTTTACAGTTTATCTATCAGTTTTTATATTTTTGAACTTACACTCAGTTTTACCGAGATGGCACTATATGACATTGTCAGCTTGAGAGCAGGCAGAAAAAGGCTCGATTAGTTAATTATAAAAAATGCTTTTTTTTTTTGTAAAATCGCGTTTTTTTTTAGAAAAAGGAACTTATATAGATACACTTAAAAAGCAAAAATATTAAATATAAATACATAAATAAAAAAAATAAGTAAAAAGTGTCGCCGCACCACCATGCGCGTCATTCACATTTTTCTGACCTCTATACTGCACCACTCACATTTCGAACCAAAAGTTGAATATACTTATTCTAATAGTTAGTTATAAAAAAAATTGTGTGGAAAAATGCCTATATAGGTAAACTTAAAAAGCAAAACCTTATCTAAATATAAAATTTGCTCCAAATCGTTAGAGGCGTTTTCGAGACACGCGAAATAAATATATATATGTGCAAGAATTGTTCGTTTAAAGTCATGTGATAAAAAAATTTTAATACTTAAATCTCTAACATAAACTCTATAATTGTTTTACCGAAGGAAACATAAAATAAATAATAAAAATTAATTTCAAAAAATGAAAGGATTATTCAAGTTTTATGAGCATCAGATGCAAAACATACAACGAAATCAAAAACTAAAGTGATGAAAGGCACTTAATATGCATTACATGAAAATGAATAACATTTTTCCAATGCAAATTCCGAAGCTCAATAACTTAATTTCGATTAGTAATTTACGGTGTGTATATTCTGTAGTATACTCTTGAAATATTTCAGATTTTTTTCCCCATTTTCCACTATTTTACGCTAATTTTACTTTGAATATTACTTAGTGGAAAACGAAACTGTAAATTCCGCTTCTACCTTTTTCTTGCAGAACATTAATGATTAATTACCAAATAATCATCTTAATTATTAACCAATATTCATCATAACAATTATTTACTAGTAAACAAAAATTAAGTCATTTGCATATTCAGAAACGAAATTACTTGAGAATTATTATTTTCGGAATATTTTTTTTTAATTTTTATCTGATGCCATCAATAAAGTTAATTTGATTTTGATGGCTGCTTTTTATTATTCTAGTTTACACCTCGTATTTAATTATTCAATACTGAAAAATTCAGAAATACATCAAATATGGAGAAGCGAAAAAGTTTGGAAATACCTTTTCCTATGTTGTTTCTTAATAAACAAATACTGCATTTATACATTCTTACCTGCAAAAGGAAAAAAAGTATTAGAATATTCTTAATTAAGCACAACATGCAAAAACAATAAGTTATAATAATGAAAACATTTTGCTTATCATTTATTAGTAAAAATTCCTTCTGCTCTTGAATAGCAGACGATAATGTAAAAGTTAATTTTATTAATAGAAAAAGAATATTTATTCTTAATTAAGTTTGGAATTAATTTACTTGTTCATTAAATGTTGGATTCTATATTATCCTGGCAATTTGTACTCAGAGTTGAATTTTTATCACTTAATTTTGCTGAATTATTCATTTTCTTTCCGTGTTTATTCTTTTAAGAAAAACAGTTAGTGATGAATTTTGCTTGTCTGAAAGTGGCAACATGAAAAATTAAAAAGCAGAGATCGTTATTCAGTTTCATTCTTTTTTGGGGAAAAAAAAGGATGAAAAATTCGAAATTTGACTATAACTATAAAAATTTAAAATTTCTAATGTGAAGCCTACTGTAATTTGCACAAGAAATAAAAAATGAAACTAATTACTGAGATATTGTTAAATCCGAAATTAATACTCTTTATTTCTAATGCTATTATAAATTAATACTATTAGTTTAATACTCTTTATTTCTACTGCTTGGTTGAATTTTTGTTAGTAATGAAGAAAATGAACCGAGAGCGATTTATTTAACTAATAAGGTAATCAAGCGTTATAATTATTCTTCCGTTGAAAATTTTTTTTGAATTTTTCAACCATTTTTACAAAAATATTTCTGAAAGTTTGCATGACTTTCAATAAAGAATTCCGAAATTGATAAGGCATTAAAGATAATAAGTTTTAGTTTTTTGATATTTTCCTACCTAATTAAATATTCAGATATACGAAATTATAGCATTAATTTATGAGGACAAGGAAATTGATTTATTTAATAACTCATTAAAAATAAATATTATTCTTTTAGTCGATAAAATACAAACAAATACATTATGAATAAAACTACGCAAAAACTATTCTTTGACAAATAAATTAAGATTTGATTCCAAAATAAATGTTATACTGAAAGGTGTTTCTATATAAAGTTTATGTATATCGATACAACAACTGAAAAAAATTATATATAACGTTTGATATCTTTTCTTCCTGTTTCGCGTTCATTCTCATTTTCTTTGTATTTCTTCGGGCTATAACTTCTTAAGAGTATGCCCTTTATTGGTCAGACAGGAGAATAGTGTGGATGGTGAACATTCAGGCCAACTTGTAACTTTTTGTTGGCGATAAGTCGCCAAATGTGACAACATTCTTAATAATTTTCTAATAACCCTAAAAACATAAAAATGCCCCAAAAGCGATGAATCGCCAATTTTATGCCTGTGCATCTTGTGGTTTCAGAAAACTCAAACCAAAACAACATCAAGTTCTCACAAAATAATAGAAGTAATAGAACAGTAAAACTTGGATCCAATAGGAAAAGATAAGAAGAAAAAAAAACTATTGAATAGATATAGTGACTGAAAAAATAATTCATGAGGATAAGGAAATGAATATAGTGATAATAAAACATAAACATAATGACAATCAATTCGAACAACAAGTAAACTAGAAAACTAACACATATTTGAATCTACAAAATCACTCAATCATCATAAACTTAATAAGAAACGACTGCGTGTATAAGATTTGGAGAATTTAATGATCATCACTTAATGCCACAATAATACAGCTGAATAGACGAAAAGGGAATGTATTGAAAAAATCAAGAGCATCAGCGGATGCACTGGGCGAACAGACGCGAATACAAATCGAAAATCAGAAATAGTATCAGGATCAGATTCTCATAATGTCAAAACATAAAGGTTTAGTGTAATAAATAATAGATTTCTGTTCTCTACATTTTTACTGAGCTTAATTTTTTAAGCATTTTATCGCCGTAGAAACCAATTTAGAAATTAATACCCCTCCCTCTCCAGCGACCAATCATATTAATAGTATTAATCAAGCCATTCTACAAAATTCAATATACTATATCTTATCGCAACAAAAAGAATTATAATTTTAAATTGCACTTACTTAATAAATAAAAAACAGTCATATTCCTCAATTATGTTTGAATGTCAATTTATGTTTCAATTATGTTTAAACTAAAAAAATTAGTAAAATTGGCTTAATAGTGATTGGGAACTTCAAATATTTTATTTTACGAAATATCTTCAAAATGAAATTCAAGGACGAAGGCATGAAACCTTCATTGATGGCGCATATAGAAGGGTAGGAGTTTCTTACTTTCCCCCCTTTCTTTTCCTTCTATATCTTATATAAAATATAGTGAAATGAAAATTGGAGAAATCGGGTTATAGAAGGGAAATCTATCAAAATATTTCATCAACAAAAATTTCTAGAGTAGTAGATTTTTTTCGATATTATCCTCAAAAATGGGGGGGGACATTTATTTATTGCTAATATAAAACTTATAAGCTTTCAATAAATAAAAATTGACGAAGTCGGACCAGTGGTTGGGGTTGGATGACAGAATTTTCTCTTTTGTCAATCATTTTAAAATATATATAGATTGTTATAGCATAAAAATAAATATAGGAAGAAATTCTATACTTATTCCTCAAATGTACAGAAGTAATTAATGAAAATTATATAAAAAAGTATCAATTAAAAAGATTACCAGTTAGGAAACATTGAAAGACAAATCTGTCATTCATTCATTATAGTCATTCTATTATTATATTATATTCTATTATTCTTTCTATTATTATATTATTTTCATTATAGTCATTATAGTCCTTCATTATTAATGTTATTTTTCACAAATTATCTGAATGTTTATTCATTTCATACTTTTATTTAACTCGGCTTGTTTCTTATTTGTAAAATAAAATTTAGAAACTGATTCTTATCTCCTAGATTTTCTGTAATTTTGAAATTCTGTACATTTATTTGCATGATCTTAATAACAGTTCATTTTTTTTTTCTATTCTCGGAAGAAAAAAATCTATTAATCCATTCGTTTTGATAAGTTTTCTTTCCATACACGTAGAGCAACCTTGCATTGAATTTGTAAAAAAATTTACTCCAACAGTTTTAACAATGACTTTTAAATTAAAGATAAGGAAATTGAAAATAATTAAAATGAAAAAAAAAATGCTTTTAAATGTACTGTAAAAAGTTTTAAATCTTCTTTCATTAAATTTACTCTTCATTTTTATAACTAGACATCAAAGTAAGGTTTTTAAATAATTTGAAAACAGCCATGGCTCAGACATTTAAAACCGGCAACATTTACTTATTATCGATAACTGTTTATTCAACAAAACATATAAGAAAAAATGATGCGTTTGAGATGCAAACACAAACTGAAATCTGACGACAGACATGTAGGCCACGCCCACTCAAAGATGAGCATTATCGATTTGTTTTTCTGGTATTTTCTTGTGACATATTAGAGATGGTGGGAGGAGGTGTTTTATTGTCGTTTAGCGGTCGTTGGGAGTTCGGCCTAAAGTGACAGCGCTGTGCTGTCGTTCAGGTGGATTGGAAAATCAATGGGTCTCCTCTCGAGAAAAATTCAGTATCGAGTTTTTCAATTCTGACGCAAAATATTGGGATTTAAATTGTCGCGAGCTGGATATACAGTTGAAAATAAAAAGACATCTTTTAGTTTTTATTTTCGAAATAACATTGGAGATAGTAAAAGTAAGGGCGCTTTATTTCCTTCCTCCAAAATACGTTTAACCTGGCAACAGTAATAAATGTGTACTTAACTAAATGCCTTTACCTCTACTGCTAATTGTAGGGAATGTATATGTAATGCTGGCTCCTAAAGTTATAGGATTTTGCAGAAATATTTCGCATTATTGAAAAATGTAATAATGGAAAATGTAATCTAGTAATGTAATGTAATCTGAATTCGCATTTTTTTTCACAACATCAAAACAACTGTGAAATATTTTTAAACGAATCGATTGCTTATTCTGCAATTGAGGAACTGAAACACATATTGAGAAATTATTGTACCAAATGTCAACATAAAATGTTTTTTTGAATTTTAATTTATAAGATTTATCGTAAGAAAATTTTACAAAAATTTAGAATATGAGATAATAGCAATGAAAGATGAAAAATAATATTAAAGAGTATATTATGAAAATATAAAAATGAACCTACTTTTAAGAGAAAGAATATAGTGTTACAAACTGCAATTCGGCTTCCCAGCATAGTTTATTCCATCAATAGAAAGAAAATTTTACAGTCATCTGAATGGGACTAGCGCGTCGGAGGTCCCAGAGCTTGGCGACAAACTTGGCGACCATTTGGCGACTTGGCGACGAATTTGGCTACTTTGGCGCCAAAATAGATAATACCCGAAACTTCGAGAATTTTCCCGATCCGTCCAGTTGGAACCGAGATACGCCTCGAACGTTCCTGATTGGTTGAGAGGCTTCTAGCCCCGCCTCCTGAGACCTATAAAAGGGTCCACAGCTGCCAGAGCAGGCAAGTCAAGTCGGACGGGAGACGACGAAGCCAGTAGTCGAGACGGCGGAGTAGTCCGAAGACGCAGCGGAAAAGCCAGTAGTCCGAGTTCGAGAGCAGCGAAGTCAAGTCAGTAATCCGAGCCAGAGTCGGAGAAGTAGAAGACGGAGGAGTCGGAAGCGACTGAGGCAAGCTAGTGTTGAACTGAGCTGTGCGCTACTGTCTGCGGTAGATTCTGGTTGTATGCTACACGTCTCGGGTGAAGATAATCGTCTTCTGTGCTGTATATAGTTGTCGCTTTGTGCTGTCCTGTGTGTCTTCGTGTAAATAAACGTCGTTATTTCTTTTTCCATTGCCGTCTGATTATTGAGCGTTCTCCACACCATATAACTTCCACTATCCAAACGAACCCCGGTAAAGAAAATTTCGTAACAATAGAGATTAAGCTTAGACAAATTTATAAAAAAAAACTGTTCAGAAATGCAGAATGTTGAATTATAAAAACTATGAACTTTAACACATTAACTGCTACTTGAACCATTTGTGATTCACGCCTGCTACCTAATTAATTCACACCTATCTGAATAAATAACACCTCCTCCACCATATTTAAAAAGGAATCATGTAATTAGATAGTAGATCCCAATCAGATGTAAATAGTGGTAATAAATGTATAAAAAATATTGCTGCAGTTTTTAAAAAATTATATTATTAAACTAACTGTTATTGCCCGCAGTTAGGGCAGCTTTTTTTTCTTTCCTATATGAATGAAAGAAACAGAAAGACACAATATTTTTGATTCGTACCGTATTTCAACTCCTTAAGAGATTTCAGGACTCTAAATTTTTTAAATTCCTAATTGAATTCCTAATAATTCCATCATTCTAAAACTTTTGAATGAACAATTTTGGAAATTTGATGGAAAAAAAATCAAAGAAACGCTATTTGGAAGTGACATTGATATCACTGAAAAGATAACGCTCTTAAATTTGAAAATGGTGTTCAAAAATTTTTGTCCGATTATACCTACGAAATTATAATGAAAAACATAAAATCATTTAACCTCTTTTTCATCCCCTATATCGGAGTGTAGAAGCTCTTTTTAATAGGCAATTAATCCTTCTAGTTATTAAAAAATGTATTCAAATTTCGTTCGAATCCGTCAGTCTGTCTGTAATTGTATAAGTTTCAAATAAACAAGCGGACATTCAATTTTATGTATAGTGACTAAATTATTTTGTGGAATATATTATATATATTACTCAAAGTGGTCGAAAAGGAAACAAATTTGGAGTAAACATCAAATTATTTTTTCGAGGAAGACTATAATTTCAACAATAAGATAACGGGAGTGAAAAAAAAAACTTTTTTCTCACCGAGAAGCAAGCGGAAAGTATAAGAAAATTTTCCTTTTTTTTTTAAAGCATATTAATGAAGATAAGGGAATCTCAGATAGCTTTAAAATATTGATGCGGATGTTAAGTATTTTTATCCCTTCGCTAGGAGAGTGAGAATTGCTATACTTATCAATTTTTCAGAGCGCGTTTTAGAAAGAATTAAATAAATAGTGAGATTTGGTTCAGGTTCAGTTCAGCTCAGTTATATTAAAGTCCTGCTTTAAAGTAACACAAGGGCTACTTCTGGACGAACCTCGTAATTTTGAACCACGGTCAGATGACGATAACAATATCTGAGCTGGCCTCGTCCTCTCCTAACTTTCTCACCATACCACCGGGAAGACTTTTGTCCCTGACGGATTTAACGGACATCAGACCTGCTAACAAGACGGTTCTTCGGTAGAGTCGGGTTTCGAACCTGAAACCCTTCGGCTCTGATTTGCCATCGTGGCCCTCATTTGGTTCAGGAAATATGAGAAAATTTTAAAATTAAATAATATGGGTTAACTGAAGGATTATCAGATTAAGAGATATCAATCTGATATCTCTTAATCTGATTTAAATCTTTACACACACATATTTACGGCAGCACTTCTCGTTTCTGATCTGACAAGCAACCCCCCGCCCCCCGTCTAAAATCGGCTAGAAAGCAAAAGAAAGCCCCACCATCACAACAATAGGCTCCTCAGACCAGCGATGGCAAGCCAATGCCTCGCTTTCGATGTCCTCCAGCGAAGTTCATTACGCGGAAACTCCAAAGGACAAATTGAATGGGATAAAAGTGTCCTCAGGACACAGAAGGGAGGGGCTAATGAGATTTAAGTCCCCCTCCTTCTTTATGTTTCTTCTTTAATTAAAGAATAAACTCCATTGTATTTTGTTCAAACAGTTTCGGTTCTTTTGGGTACCTAGCGAACAGTCATAGGATAAAATTTCATTAGCGATTTAAAGGATATAACTGCAGTGAATTGAAATTACTTGCCAATTTTATTTTACATGATTCAGTTTCATAATATCATTCGATGATTTTCATTTTATTTGATGCCATGAGGCATTAAATGATTCGTAAATTGATTTCAGTGATATATGGCTTCGTTTTGAATTATTGAAGACTGAAATTAATGGCAACGAATGAAAACAGACGATTTTAATTAGTTTTGGGAAAATGATTAAAATTTTCGATAACACTTTCAAGATTCATACTGTCCATTGAAATAAACCTGTGAAATATCACCGTAGAAAATGAACTTCATTAAAATAATTATACAAAAGTTTTTTTTTAAAAAAAAGCAACAAATAAAAAGAGATAATATATAAGTAAATATATTATTAAATTAAACAAAATAAAAGTTCTAAAAATTAAAAAAAAATCATTTTACGGTTAGAAGAATTTAATAAGATAAATGTTAAAAGACATAAGGTAAAAGTTTTACATTTTTAATTATAAAATTAATGAACATTTTACCTTTTACCTCCAAAAATTCAGAGGATATTGTCGAATCAAAACAACTTTTGCATTAAGTTTAAAATTCAAAAAAATAAATAAGCTTTTTTAGAAATGCTAATTTGATTTTTTAAAGTTTCAGATATCCAATAATATTAGCATTTTTTCTAGATTTTAATAAATTTTTAAAAACATCTTCTACAACATTTTTCAATGTTTTAATAATTGAATACAATATTGAATTTTTGTCTGTGCGGGGTCGTTACCATATAATTAAATGTAAATTTTAAATTGAAACTAAAAAAAATAGATTGATTAAGCCAAAACATTATCGTATTAAGATGTTGGATACGGATGCACAGATTATGTGGGAATCACCTTAATTTAAAAAAAAAATAAAAACACCGTGTGCTTCATTTCGAATTTTACTATCTTATATCTATATTTATATAAAGCTGAATGTGTGTTTTTGTGTGTGTGTGTGTGTTGGCGCTCTACAGGCCCGACCGTTTGACCCACAGCTACCAAATTTGGCACATGCATACCTTGGAGGTCGGGAATGAAAACATGGGGTCCCTTTTTTAGGAAATTTTAATTATTAATTAAAAACTAACTTTCCCGCCAAAAAAAAATCTTTTCATTTTCCCCACCGCCAAATGAGTCAGGCTTCAGTTTTTTTCCCCCACGCTAATGAGGCTAGGGTTAACATTTTTCGGTTGATTATTTCAAACGATTCTGTTTATTATCTCAATGCTTGATGCATTTAAAATTAAACATTGTTAATTAATCGACCTTTCAGATTCATTCTGAAGTACTTTTGAATTAAAATAAAACAGAATAAAGGAAATTTAAAAATTTCTAATCTGCATAGCGTTACCCCAACTGGCGTTGAAAATTCACGCATGCGCATTGTGTTCTGATTCGGACTTGATTTCAATTATTTTTAGGTTAGTTGTGTGCTCTTGTAATTAAATTGTATTTATATTAGTCATGTATTTTTTGTATATGCTTATAGTTTTAAGTATATCGCTTTTTAGGTAGTTTATTTTAACCTGTTTTCGACCGATTATTTTAAACGATTCTGTTTATTTTCTTAGTGTTTGATGCATTTAAAATGAAACATTGTTAATTAATCGATCTGCTCATGATGAATCTGAGAAAATTTTGTTGACAAATTCTTGAGATATTACATAAATTAGGATATATATTCTTTAGTGCCCATAAAGTTTAAACGCTCAGTGACTCTGTTTTCAGTAATCATATTATAAAAAATGCTTTGTTTCAGTAAAAAATATTATTATATTAATTGCAGATTCATCCTTTCCACTCTTATTCAAAGCATAAATTCTGCGGGAGCTAACAGAAACTTAGAGAGACACATATTATGTTATGACTGAACTCCTTTATAATATTATGAGTGAATTATATGACTATCAAAATTTGAAGTTTTAAAATATTTTGATAAAGAAGTTATTAAAGTAGGAATTGCGTAAAATATTTAATTATTAAAATTTTAACGAACATTAAGATTGGCGAACCGGCTGGTCGCCAAAGGCGGCTAGTACTTAATATAGAGAAAACATAATAATCATAAGAAAATACGAACTCGAGGTTTTGACGAACCTCCAGGTTTCAGACCACCTTGAGTTTGAAAAATGTTCGTCTGCCTGTGACAAAGATAACTCAGAAACGCTTTGAGCTAGAAAGTTGAAATTTCGTATACGGTCTTCACACCAAATTAGTAGATTTCTAACAAAATTTGAGTAAAATCTGTTCAGAGAAAATCCGTCTGTCCAGCTATTCGAATCTAAAGTAACATAATATTTACAAAAAAAAAAAAAGAACTAGATAGATGAAACGTATCAAATTAGGTAAGGGATTTAGAGACTACAAGTGCAGTTTTGAATCAAAGTTTTGTTTCAATCGGTTGAGAAAAACGTATCTAAAGCACAAATTCGATTTTTGGACACTATTAATGCATGCCAGAAGTGAATCGCCAAATAACTCGCCAAGGATAACACGATAGATTCAGTAAAAATGCTAAATCCACGCCAAATGTTAATATTTCGTAATTATTACAGGCCATCTCCATGTCAGTTGCTGTCTGGCACGACAAATTTATTAGAGAGTATGCGAGAAATTTTTGAGGAGACTACTCAAGCTTGCTTTTATAAGAGTACAAACTCAAACGACAACTGGATTCAATTTGGAAAACAATCACTACTTTATGGATTTCGGATTACTTATTACAAGATAGACCAAACTTCGAGTAACTTGCCATTACAATTAACACTAAACCCGTTGTCCAATAAATCATAAATATAATGGAATAATTAATTTGGATTAAAAAAATGCTGCATTAGAATTTGTACTGCGATATTTTTGACATATATACATCTTGAAATCATATTTAGTTCTATTTTGCACAGTTAGGAAGGAAGTAATTTTCATTCGCAGACGACTTAATGTATCATTTCCTGGTTTAAATCAAACAACTATATCAAGTTCTTAAAACCAGATCAAATGCATATAAATTTGAATTGAACAACGACCCATCCGGGCAAATTTGAAAGAACTTAGGTTGATTCATATAAGCGTAAACACAATAATTCAATTGAATATCATTATTTTAATAAACTTTTTACATCATCGCCGAAAAATTCGAACTCCAGCCTTTGACGAATCTCCGCGTTTCAGATGTCTCTGAATTCGAAAAAGGCATTTTTGGAATTTTTATATCATGTCTGAGAATACGATAACTCAAAAACTATTTGAGCTAGAATGTGAAATTTGGTATGCGGTCGTTACAGCAAATTTCTAAATTTGAAAAAAAAAAAAATTGAACGAAATCCATTCAGAGGAAGTCTGCCTGTCCGGCTGTGTCCAAACACAAACGGGCACTCTAACAACAAAACATAAAGAGGTAGATAAATGCAATTTAGTTCATAGTTTTAGCATTTGAAGAGTGGATTCCTAGCAAATATTGAATCAAATCAGTGGGATTAGTGACCATCTGTCGGTCTTCACTTACTACTGTAAATAAATGCAATAACTCAAAAACGTAGCAACTAAAAAAAATTAAATATGTCATGTTGTAATAATAATTTTAGTTCAATGACAAATTTATGATTTTCATCTGTCAGAAGAAAAAAAAACACATCGAAAATATGCATTAGATTCAGTTTTTTGGTATCTGGTATTGAAAGCCATTGACTAATCGACAAAGGAGAAACATGACAAAAAAACTCGCTAATAGGGTTTTTCGTAATTATCTTTCGCTAATGGCATGCGGTTATTGCACAAATACCAGGATTTTTTTGGGGGGAGGGTTTCTTACTTACTACGTTTCTAAAATGAAGACCGTACTCGCTTTGTACTGAAGCTAAAAATCTAAATACTTACGATGTAAGCGATTTAGACAGAAGAGTTATCAAGTTTCATAAATGGGAAAGAATATTTATTTATTTATTAGGAAATATGCAGCAGAGTTTTGAAGAAATCACTCCCGCTGGTTTTTGGAAATTATTAAAAACGGATAAAAATATAAATCTGAAATAATAAACAAAAACAATACAGATTGAAATATAAAATATAATTTTCAATTAAACCATAAAAAAAACTTGCAAAAATTTTTGGTAGTCCTTGATAATAGTTGGAATCTGGTCTTAAAATCACTCAGTGGGTTTAGTTTAGTTTAGTTTAGTTTTATTAACGTCCCGTTTGAAGCAACACTAGGGATATTTTGGGACGGACCTCGTAATTTTGAACCGCTGTTCAGATGACGAGGACGACACCTGAGCTGGCACCCCCCTCTCCACACCACACCACACCAGCGTCAGGACGTTTGGTCAGGACGGATTTAACGTGCAACAGACCCCCTTACACGACGGTTCTTCGGTGGAATCGGGTCTCGAACCCGAAACCCTCCGGTTCCGAAGCCGAGACCTTACCACCAGGCCACCGCGGCCATCACTTAGTGGGAATGTTTTCCAAAAGCTTTCTCAGATAATCCTTAACTTATAAATCCTTAACAAAAGACTTACCTTCTTCTTTCCAGCATAAGAAATGCAGACACCGAGCAAGACAGTGAACAAGGCTACGGGTGTTCAGATATTTATTTTCAGAATCATATGTATGAGCGTTTTGCGATTCGTAATGCGATGAAGAAAAGCGAGTATACATTTTTAAAGATTTCTTTCATCAACCGATATGGATCAAAATTTGATGCAGATTGATTGATTTAGTAACAAAATCATTTACCAAATTTTATATATCTAATTCATTTTGTTTTTGAATTCCTGATCAATTAAAACTAAAATTTCATATAGAATTACAATCTGGCATTACAATAACACATAGCAAGTTTCATTCATTTGAGCTTTTGAGTTACTGCGCTTATAATAGTGCAATTGAATATACAGAACAACACACAGTCAACAAACACATCGACGAATTTGATTCAAAATTTGGTGTGAATCTCTATTTTAAATATTAAAATGGAATACCAAATTTTATCTATCTAGTTCTTTGTTTTTTTTTTACAGTTATTGTGTTCACTTGAACTCAACCCAGAGTAACAACCAAACTTCCTGTATAGGGATTTTGTTCAAAACGTGATAGAAATTAACAAATTTGGTGTGAGGATCCTGTACCAATTCTGGTTTTTTAAATAAGATATCCGGGCGGCGGTGGTTGCGGTGGTGAGGTCTCGGCTTCGGAACCGGAGGGTTTCAGGTTTGAGACGTGATTCCACCAAAGAACTGCTGTGTAAGCGGGTTTGATGCACTTTAAATCCATTGGGCCAAACGTCCTCCTGCTGGTGTGGTGTGGAAGTTTGAAGAGGGGGAATGCCAGTTCAAGTGTTGTCCTCATCATCTGACCGCGGTTCAAAATTACGAGATCCGCTCTAAAAATAGCCCTATTGCTGCTTTAAGACGGGACGCTAATATAACTAAACTATTAATGAGATATCAGATCAGTCAGTCTCCAAAAGGTACATTTGACAATTATTGTGAAATAAGAGAGAAGAAATAAATTGTTAGAAGTCATAATTTTAAAGATTGCTGTCTTTCTGCATCCCTAATAAACTGGCTACCATTGACTAGTATTTAAAATAAAGTTAAAAATCTTCAGTCATGAATGCACAGGCATTATACATCATTCTTCAAAATTTTTCTCGGTCACCTCCATTACCACCACTTAATTCCTCAAACTTACGTGACCTACATGATTCCACGATCATTAACCATCAAATCTCCCAAGACTACTTTCGGCCAAAGAAGAGAAGTAATCGCTTCCACCGAGTATAAATGATGTGACCGATAGGACGAAGCAAAGTACCCTGATCATCCTTTGTGTCCAGTTCCGAAACTGGATCGTCCGATATGCATGGACGCATCGGTCGGTAATGGTCCGTTTGGTCATTGAGCTTCGGCACCTCCTTTGCCTTTGTTCATTTGTCTCTACCTATTGGAACATTGTTTGGCTAGTTTTAGGATATATTTTTCTATTAGTTACGGTATCTGATTCCTTCTGAAATTGAAAAAATATATTTCAAACGAATGAATATGATTTGATACAGGTTCATTCAGAAATTTTTTTGAAATTTTGAAAATAAAATCGGTGTCACTATAATTTTAAATCATTGAATTCTTTTTTCACACTAAAAAAGCGCCCGAAGAAGGTTAATTTGAATGTTTCAAACAGAGTTACTACTTAAATCTGGGGAAAAAATTGTCCTGTGTGTTTCCTTTACGTATATTTAAGATACAAGGACGCAACAAATTTTAATGCCCATAAAAATTAAGCTTTATATGATTGTTCTTGAACTAAAACGTTCGAAATCGGTTTATTTTTTCGACAATAAATTTGAAGTTTTCGGACTTTACATATCACCGTCTCTTTCATTCCTTTAAATACAAAATCTAATATTAATTACGTCTTTTTTGAGCTGACACGCAATTTTGTTTCCCTTTTTTGATATGACTAATAAGTGTCTGTTTTCCCATATTACTTAGGCTTATTATTTTCTTACAAAGCGAGTCGTACGCAACAAACGGATTTCAAGGGACTTCTAGAACCCTTTCGATAAAATTAGGTTTGATTTTATTTATACGTCCAATTTGTATTAAATACGGATTTTTAGCAACTTTTTGTTTTAAAATAATTCTCTAACCTACCCCCAACAAGCTCAATTTCTTCAATGATGAACAAACCATTCAATAAATTCATGAACGGATGACTAAATACCACCGCGATGAGTCCGCAGATTGAATATTGTTATTTCCAACAGAGAAATGTATTCTAATCTTTCATACAATTACAAAAGTCTCGCGCATGCTCATTAGCTTGCAGCTTCGGAAACTTATGGAACAACTGTTTCATCAATCGAAACTGGACTGGCATATGCAGAAAAACGGAGAGAGAGTAGAAAAGGCATGAGTTTCCGCATTACACAATCGCGAATGATATTATTTCGTTTTCGGAAGCGATGACTACGATCTTTTATTCTTCCAATCTTTAGAGATCGGAATTTTTTAGATGGGAAAAAAATAACTGATAAACTAAAACTTTCCAGTATTTTCCCGGTTTTTATGAAAATTTTCAAATTTCCCTGCATTTTTCTGATTTTTAGGTGATTTTTAAATTTTCTTTGATTTCCTGATTTTTAAGGTTCCCTTGGTGGCGTTGCAACCCAGTTGAAATTACCATTCATGAACTGTAAGTTGTATAACATACCTTATTTTCTCGTATATGAAATATACAGAGAGAAAAGTCTGGCAATCACTAAAAACAAAACAAAAAAAAAATCTCCACATTTTTGACTTAACAGAATCCGAAAAACACATTATTTGGATTTAACCCTTTGCACTAAGAAACAAATTTTATCTATCTGGCACTCCGTGTTTAGTAATCGTGTTTACTTGAACTCACTAGAACTCGATCACATTATTTGAAATTAACCCTTTGCAGAAGGAAAAGTAATTCGATGCACAATCATTTACTTAATAAAAGTAAGTTTATTGTTCCAAAAAATAAATATATATATATAATTATACTGATTTTTAACGATCAAAATTTTAAAAAAGTTTTAAAAACATCTCAAAATAATATTAAAGGGTACCTAGGAGGAGAAATATCAGTACAAAGGATTAAACATATCTTTGAACTCGACAACTCAAAAAACTTTGACACAGGTGGATGAAATTTGGTATATGATTTTATCATCAGAGATTTCCATCAAAAATTTTGAACTCTATTCATGCAAAGGAAGTCTGTTCATCCGGCTGTTCAAGTACAAATGGACACGATACCAACAAAACATAACGCGTAAATTGATAAAATTAGACACTCAGGTTTAGCATCCATAACGTAGATCTCATCAAAATTGGAACCAAATTCATCACGGACTTCACTGTGCTTTGGCCAATCCCCATGCATTTAAACACTATAAGTCATAAACGCGAAGACTTAAATTAATGAAAATTGGTATGAAATATCGGGATCATATTTATAGTTCTGTGTCAAATTTTGACTTCAATTGGTAAGAAAAAGACGTCCAAAATTCATATTCGGTTTTCTGGTGATTGTGTATTAAACGCATTTCAGCGATTAATCCCTAAAAATTGCACAGTAATATGTTTTTTTTTAACTATTGTATGCCAATAGCATACGATATAATATATAAGTACAGATTTTCTTTACTTGTGAAGTTCTATGAAGCATACGACTCTCATGTGCAAGACTTTGAAAATAAATATCTGAGTATTTATGACATTCACAGCATTTCGGGTGTCTTCAATCTTATCCGAGAAAGGAAATTAGATAATACCTTTAATAGGAAATATACGAGAAAGTTTCAGGGAGATCACTCCCTTTGGCTTTAATATATATATTAAGAATATATTCCGCCCTACAAAATTCAAATTTCTATACGAACAATTATTGAACATAAAATGAAAATTACATAGTATAGGTAATTACATAGTCACTTTATTATACATACTGTGAACCTAAGTACGACTTGTAATTACGGCTTATTTTGACATTTGGATTTATTTATTTTTTGCAGTTTAAAATAACAGATAAAATGATGTATAAAACAAGAATTAAGAAAATTCTATGAATAAAATGGAGGGGGGGGGATATTAAGAACATAGCATGAAAATTAATATAATTATTATAATAGGACTAATTTTTCATCAACTATTATGAATTGAGCTATGTTTATAGTTCTGTGTTTTGATAACGGATTGCACAAAAACTTTTTCATATCCAAGACATTTAATGGTTGAAGGCTAAATGACAAGAAAAGGAAAAAGTCAAGATAGCGATAATGGTTGAGGTCCACGACTTTTTCATTGACGCAAAGATCATCATTTAACAGAAAAAAAAAAACGGCGAATAAAAGAATGAAGCGAACATATCTTACAACAAAATACTGAAGAAGTCAACATAATTTTGAACGTACTTAACAAATTGCAATAGCTGAATATGCTTAAATTTCGAATACAGCCGTAGAACAGTGCATTGCAAATACACATATTTAATCTTTGTCAACACCCACTTATTACTTATCTCAATAAGCGCACGCTTATCTGCGCGCAGGAAGGTAAAGGAAGTCCATGCTTTGCCATACCCAAATTGAACCCCGCACTCCATTCCATCCCATAGAACACGCTCCATTCACGCCAAGCCACCCATAAACCTATCGCTACTGCTGCCTGAAGCGAAAAGGGGTTTCTGGCTTGGGGGTGGCAGAAGCCGGGACAACGACACTGCTCTTCCTCCCATTTCATTTATTTCAGAGGGTCTCCCTCCCTCTTTGGAAATAAGCAAACGATAAAACAAATACCGGTTGCGCACGTGCCCAGCTGTTCCGAAGCTGGGTGGGATCAAAGGGTTGAAAGGAGGGTGGACCATAGAGAAATCGATCCGAACTCCACTTTTAAAAGAGGACGGTTAAAAAAGACAGATGCAGACGAATAAAACAGACAAGTAGATACGATCGTATGGTTTCTTTGTGAAGAGAGTAGATGAATACAAGAGTTTTCGTGAGAATTCAAAAGGAATATGAATTTAAAAATGACTGATAAGACCGACGGAGAATCTTTAATACACCGAAAGTACTCTTGGAAACGTAGCTAATGATTTAGTGCATTTGATATGATTTTTTTTATAATTGAGTGCTCGCTTTCAAACAAAATTTATTCCTCTCGACGATAAATTTGATTTCAATATGAGTCAAATCTCACAAATATTTCTGATTTGAACCATATCTCAAAAACTTTCGTCCTGAAGTTCTGAACGCAGCAAACATTCTTTTATTTAAGTATTTAAATTTAAAATATAAAGAAGAGTAAAGTTATGTTAATATTACATATATATATACTAGCTCTCACCCGGCAAACGTTGTTAAGCCATATAAATTATTTCTTCGGATTATTTTGGTTGTTAGTTAAAAAATAACGAATGTATTCTAAATGTGTGGGGATGGGATCTATGACAGAGAAAAATGGAGCGTTTTAGACGATGATCGCCGATAAAAACCAAAAAAACACCAACCATTCATTTTATCAATACAATGTATTTCATTAATATACGATACCAAGTCGCCTGGCAACGACTGCTGTATCTTGAAGTTTAAATCGTCAAAGCCCACATTTTTTGCTGCCAAAATGGCTCTTTCTGCCAGCGACGCATGATTTATGTATTCTGTGGGTACATCGGGAAACATGCTTTCAATGAGAGCATTTTGCGAATCAACGACAATGCAGAAATTAGTGGGCAATTTTATGCAGACAGTATATTCATAGACAACAACTTTTCCATCGCCGATATTTAACAATTGGTCCGAGAATGTGTCAGCAGATGGATCTTGCAGCATTTGGACGCGCATGTTTATTTTTAGCTGGACTTTATCAACATCACGCCACAGTGGCGATGATTTCAAGCAAGCGTTGATCTCATCAGCGTTCGCCGAACGTGGAATAACGGGAAGTGTTTCTCTGCATATCACCTGAAAGGAGTAACACAGTGCCGCTGAATAGTTTGTTGTTGTTTTTTATATCTTTGAGTGTTCTGTTCAACGCCTCGAGAGAATGTTTGTGTGCCACAGTACATTCATCCCAGATGATAATTTTGCATTTTTTCAGTACCGTGGCCATGGACGATTGTTTTTTTATGTTGCAGACTGCGTCTGGGTTATTTTGAATATTCAGTGGCAGCTTAAATGCTGAATGAGCTGTTCTGCCTCCATCCAATAAAGTTGCTGCAATGCCAGATGATGCAACAACCATTGAAATACCATTATTTGATCGTATTTCGGCGAGAATTAGCGAAATGAGAAATGTTTTGCCAGTTCCACCTGGTGCATTAAAAAAAAAGAAACCATCTTGTCTCGCCGAAACTGCCAGCATAATGCTGTCGTAAATGATTTTTTGTTCATGCGTCAGTAGTGGGACTTTGCGAGTAACAATCATTGCCATTTCTGCAGTATCGTACTGCAGTTCGCGATTCATTTCGGTGTCTTTTAAATCACATGCACTTCGATTTGGCGAACTCATACCGAAATTACTGAGTGGTAAATGGCAATGACAGCGCAAAGATACTCGATAGCAATCAATGCTTTATTGTACACAGCGTCGTTAACATCGTTGCACAATGTTAACGACATGGTGCATCGATGTACATCGTTGCACCATTTACGAGTTCGATGCAATATATCGTCAGTCATTGAATCTTTGTGCTTATACCACAACGTGTCTGCTCGTCCTGGGAAACATGCAGTCAACACTACAGCGAATAGTATACGAATTTGTGTTGCTGTACAGCCCAATGCTGCTTCAGCAAGCATAGCGTCCCAGTGATTGTCGTCTTCGAGCAAGCCGAGTGCAAGGCATGCATCTTTATATCTTGGATACTGTTGTCCATTCACTTTGCGTATATCTTGGAATGACAATAGGCCGGTGACATTAACCAACAACAGTCGCACACCCTTATTACCTAGCGTTATGAAATATACTTTACAACCTATTCTCATACATACCTACCAAATACACATAAAAAATTTCATAAAAATGGGTAGAGCCGTTATATTATATTATATATATACGTGTGTGTGTAATGATATTACTTAATCTAATTTAAATCCTCATTAATTTCTTAATTTTTATCTTAATTTAGTCCATATTAACTTCATGTTAAAATGTTCTCTTATTTCCTGATCCATTTGCTATTTTTATATTTATCAAATTAAACACGCTTTCTACAAAAACCGCTGTCTCAGCAAGTTCTGACGCTCCGGAGGAAGGGATAAAAATCCTCAATGTCTGCAACATTCTTTTAAAGAAAATCTAAATTTTCTTTTCCTCAGACTACAAGTGTCTAAAGAAATCCCTATCAAAATTTCATTGTAAAATCACCGAGGAAAAAATTTCAGTCTCCTTTTTGCTCTTCTGTTCTTGTGTCGCGATGTAGACTGACGTATCTCATCACTTCTTCCTTGTATGTAATATGTCTCAAGTAATACAATAAATCGAGTTAAAAATTTCAAAAATTTCTTCTATTCGGCCACGCAATTGCCAAAGTGTTATATATTTATTCCTCAAATATAAAAACTGCTTCTGACAAAGATTTATACAATAAAAAAATAGCAAACACGTGATAAAAATTTCTTTCTCAGCTTTTGAGAATAAAATGGTGATTGTTTCGATTTTGCAGAATTTCAATATTCGATTTATTTGAATATTTCTTAAAATTCACTCTGACTTAATTAGTTTATCATAATTTAAGGACCTAATCAATAATTTGTTTTCTAAGATACGCTTCTTACTCTATGTTGCTGAAATTGCTAATAAATCAATTATAATATCTGAGCACAACCAGTATTCATCTAAACAGATATAACTAATATATAAAAATCTCGTGTCACGGTGTTTATGTTCGTACTCCTCCGAAACGGTTCGACCGATTTTTATGAAATTTTTTATATGTATTTGGTAGGTATGAGAATAGGTAGTAAAGTATATTTCATAAACCTAGGTAATTAGGGTGTCCCTATCCCGTCATTCCACGTTCAACGTAAGCGGATGATTCCACCTACAACGTACGCAAGCGTTCAACGTATGCTTGCTTGAAATCACCGCCACTGTGGCGTAATGTTGAAAACGTCCAATTGTTAGATATCGGCTATGGAAAAGTTGCTCTCTATAAAAATACTCGATGCATAAAATTGCCTACTAATTTCTGCACTATCGTTGATTCTCAAAATGCACTCATTGACAACATATTTCCCGATGTACGCACACCATACATAAATCATGCATGGCTGGCAGAAAGAGTCAGTTTAGCAGCAAAAACTGTGGACGTCGACGATTTAAACTTCGAGATATAGCAGTCGTTGCCAGGCGACTTGGTATCATACAAATCGATCTATACAGTTTGCGATGCTAACGAAGCTGTAAATTATCCAACAGAGTTTTTGAACTCACCGGATTTGTCAGGCATGTCACCACACCTTCTACGACTGAAAGTTGGATCTTCGGTTATTTTACTTCGGAATTTGAACCCACCACGGCTGTGCAATGGCACATGATTGATCATTAAAAAATGATAAAAATATTATCGAAGCCACCATTTTGAATGGCAAGTTCCGAACCGAAAATGTTTTGCTGCCACGAATGCCAATGATTCTCACAGACGTGCCAATTGAATTCAAACGCGTTCAATTTCCTATTAGATTGGCATTCACAATGACAATCAATAAGTCGCAAGGCCAAACGATGTCTGTCTGCGGGTTAGATTTGGGCACACCATGTTTTACACACGGACAATTAATTATACGTGGCATGCTCTCGCGTGGGCAAACCATGGAGTTTATTTGTGTTGGCTAAAGACGTACTGACAAAAAATATCGTACTCTCAATTGCTCTTCGAAATGAATATTGATTTTCTTTATTTCATTTTTATACTTAAGGATAAAAAATACATTAATTTTTTCACTTTACGTTTAACTTTTAAGAGATCAACAATGTATATGTTCGTTACGTTAATGAAATACATTGTATTGAGAAATAATGGGTTGGTGTTTTTTGTTTTTATCGGCGATCATCGTCTACAGCGGCCCATTCCTCTTTCTGTCATAGATTCCATCCCCACACACTTTCAATACATTCGCTATTTTTTAATTAACAACCAAAATATTAACTAGAAATAATTTATATGGCAGAACAACGTTTGCCAGGTCAGCTAGTATAAAATAATTATGAGATAAAATATCCAAAAAAATTTATCTATTAACAAAAATATTTACTTAGAGGTAAATATACAGGGTGCCTATGCTTATCGTGGCTCAGTTGCTAATTTCTAAACCAACAGAGATAAATATACAGTTCCAGTTTTACGGTTTTAATTTAATCTAAAAAAAAACAATTATTTTCTATTTTTTCGTACAATCATTAAATTATATTTTAAAAACTCTCAAAGCAATTTACTCTCAGTCAGTTGTTTATTGCATGTTTTCGTCTAGCTCCAGGCTTCACGGTCCATTGGCCATGACCAAACGATTACCATGAAGCTGTTTGTTCCTGTCCCATTCTGGAAACGCCCCAAACCATTCCACCCCACCATGATTTGATTCATCCACCCATCCGTGGTGTTCCCATGCGGGAGAAATAACATTCGACATGGGGCCCAAAAAAAGGTGCCGAAAGGAACACGGGCCCGATGACGCGAGCGTGCCGATTGGACAGTGGGCCCCGTGTGCTCGTCGGCACGACTCATTGGCGGCGAGGAATAATGCATGTTTCCTCGCTTTGTGCTCGCTCGAGCCGAAATCACATCTGACGCTTCCAGCACAACTGATCATTCTATTAATGTGATTGCCCATTAAATCCAAACGCCTGCTGTTCATAGTAACTTGTACTTTGATGGTATCTATACTGGGCATGTCAATTATGAAAAATTAATCATTAGGTTTTGTTGAAATTATATAAATCAAATTGTCCCCAATAAGAAAATAAATTTTAACTTCATTACTAAGCATTGCTTTATTGCTCTGTTTATCTATACTTATAAATAAAGCTCAATTTGTGTGTGTGTGTGTGTGTGTGTGTGTGTGTGTGTGTGTGTGTGTGTTGGCGCTCTACAGGCTAGACCGTTTGATCGACAGCTACCAAATTTGGTACATGTATACCTTGCAGGTCGGGAATGTGCACCTGGGGTCTCCTTTTTTTGAATTTTTAATTAGAATTTTAATTATTAATTAAAAACTAACTTTCCCTCCAAAAAAATCCCTTCATTTCCCCACCGCCAAATGAGTAATGCTTCAGTTTCCCCCCCCCCCAACAGTAATGAGGCTAGGGTTAACATTTTTCGGCCGATTATTTCAAACGATTCTGTTAATTTTCTTAATGTTTGATGCATTTAAAATTAAGCATTGTTAATTAATCCATCTTTCAGGTTCATTCTGAAGTACTTTCGAATTAAAATAAAACAGAATAAAGGAAATTAAAAATTTCTAATCTGCGTAGCGTTACCCCAACTTGCGTAGAAAAATTTACACATTTGCGTTACCATAACGCGTTGAAAATTCACGCATGCGCATTGTGTTCTGATTGTTGACAACTATTATCAACGGATGCAGACTTGATTTAAATTATTTTTAGGTTAGTTGCATTCTTCTGTAATTAAATTGTATTTATGTTAGTTATATATTTTTTGTATATGCTTATAGTTTTAAGTACATCGTTTTTTAAGTAGTTTTTTTAAACCTGTTTTCGACCGATTATTTTAAACGATTCATTTTATTTTCTTAGTGTTTGATGCATTGAAAATTAAACATTAATTAATCGATCAGTTCATGATGAATCTGAGAAAATTTTGTTGTCAAATTCTTGAGATATTACATAAATTAAGAAAGATATTCTTTAGTGCCCATAAAATTTAAACACTCAGTGACTCTGTTATCAGTAATCATATTATAAAAAAATGCTTTGTTTCAGTAAAAATTATTATTATATTAATTGCAGATTAATTCTTTCCACTTTAATTTAAATCATAAATTCTAAGGGAGGTAACAGAAAATTAGAGAGATACATATTACTTTATGACAGAAGGCCTTTATAATATTATGAGTGAATTATATGACTACCAAAATTTGAAGTTTTAATATATTTTGATGAAGAATCTATTAAAGTTGGAATTGCGTAAAATATTTAATTATTAAAATTTAAACGAACATTAAAATTGGCGAACCGGCTGATCGCCAAAGGCGGCTAGTTGTTAAATAAAGTTAAGCTAATAAGCCACTTTTAATATTGCTTTTAATGTTAGTAATGCAACTTTTTAAGTTAGTGATCTACTTTTAATGTTAATAAGGTTACTGATAAACCACTTTTCTTCCAAACAACTGTAATGCCCAGAGGTCAAGAGCCTTGAATTCAAGCACTCCGTCCATTCTCACGCGAAGCAGTAAAATTATTTAGTGCCTTTATGGTTGTTCAAATCACATTTGATTTAGCATACCTAATCAACGTCCTGATTCATGGACTCGTGATAAAGTTGAAATGTAGTATAATATTTTCAGATGATGAAAGTGACTTCGACTGAACCTTAAATAAAACTCGAACTTGGATTTTTAAATATTTGTTGGCTTTGGAGACCAGCTGATTGACCCAGGAATTTTGTTTGTATTTACTTTCAATTAAATCACTTATCTATAACTTATGTCACCTATGATTGTTATACAAATTTATTGAACGGTTCCTAGCAGAGTTAGTCTTATTACAGATATTCATAATGGATGAATTATTCTTTGTCCTTCCCTTAGTGACCAGTTAGGGATAAAAATAAAGTTTCAAGAAAATGGAAGAAGTATGGTCCTAACTCTATTAGGAACCAAGATCTAGATCTGTTATTGAAAAATTCAATGTCCCTTATATAGTAAGTATCCTTGATGGGATACTATATAAGGGAACGGGCCACAGAAGGAACGAATCTTCTCTTTGCAATGTTGATCGCAGAGCAAGCTCTCTAGTTGTATAAGCTGAGTTTTCTAATTAACGATTTTTTGTCTGATTGAGCTATGAATTCCTACAAGTACTCCCTTTCAAATCAGTCTACAAGTACTCCCTTTCAAATCAGTCTACAAGTACTCCCTTTCAAATCAGTCTACAAGTACTTCCTTTCAAATCAGTCTACAAATCCTTTGAATCAATCTACAAACCCTTCCTTTGAATCA
>JAPMOR010008997.1:194143-225306 GCA_026543865.1 Argiope aurantia
ACCCTTCCTTTGAATCAATCTACAAACCCTTCCTTTGAATCAATCTATAAGTACTACCTTTAAATTGGTCTACAAGTTTCCTTGATAACTTTGATACCTTCTTGTTTTCTGGTGAAATAAAGAATTGTTTTCCATTATTCAGGTAATTGGATTGCATTCAATGACACTAACCGTACGATGTTCCCCAATAATATACAGATCTGAAAATTATGAGATTAAATAAAGAATAAATTATGCCATCAGGATCTGCCATCCTATAACTGAAATTTTACAAAAGTAAACATCCATCTAGTTTCAAAAGAGACGTTTCCCCAGTAAAATTAGTGACAAGGAATCATGCATGCAAAGTTTTGAATAGTATCTGTTGGCAAATTTTAAGGGATAGAATCCTTTTATTATTCAGTAAGGATTCAAAAGGAATTCATCCCTTAAAATCTGCCAACAGATCCTATTCAAAAAGTCCCACAATGTTCTGAAGATAATATATAAAAAACTATTTCAAACAACAAAAACCAGGCAGATTTAAGAAGAAATACCATAAGGATCATTAAAATTTACTTCCTAAGTAGAAAGAGATGAGAAAATCAATTTCTCTCCTTTTTAAACTAGTTAGGTAGCTATTTTTATTCTTCTTGCAACAAAAATTGAACAAATTGAGGATTTACTTTCAATTTAAACAGAAAAAAATATAACGAACACAAAATTATCGCTCACTTAACTTACTGAACCAAAATAAATAAGAGCATATGGTAAAAAAATATTCCCCAGACAAACCACACATCCTTGCGTAATTTTCTCTACAACTGACGGGAGATCTATTTCTAAATTTAGAGATATCGTCGCTTCAGGTCACGTGGTTTAAATATTTAAGTCGATGACGTCTACGCTGACGTCAAAAGGAGAATATTTTGACGTCACATCTGCTACGGTTTGCACAACAATCTTTAATTTGCAAACAAAAAAAAATTAGCACGTCTTTAATAACAATGAAAAAAAGCTGCAGCGCAAAACTAGTTAAAAATCTGTGTTTTGAGGTATTCTCGATTCTGAACTATTCAAGAAATATTTAAACATTTTTTAGAAAACGAATCCAGCTTTTGTTTTCTCATGATCTCTTGACACTTGATATTTCATAAAACCGGAAGATACGTTAAAATTAAATATTTCTCAAAAAGATTTGTTTTTCTTTTCGTAAATCAGTTCTCTTTTAAAAATGGAACATTCGTTTAAAATTGAGTATATTCTATAACTTTTCATAGAATTTTAACATACTTTACATAGAACGGAGATTATTAATATTAATAGAATAAGAAAATAAGAAAATATTAATAATGCTTATGGACCTGTTCCATTTTTAAAAACATGAGCGTAGTTAAATAAAAGCCACGCATTTAAATTTTCGAAATAGTGTCTAGTAATCGCACACTGTAAGGCATGATTTACGAAACTTTACAAATTTCTACATATATAAAGAGAAAATAAAAAGCCGAGTTTTAAATAAAATGTATATTGTTGCGAATCTGTAAAACAGCTACACTGTCAAGCTAGGTTTCATCACTGGAAAGACACATTTACAAGGATTCTCAAAGAATGGCAAGGCAATGACCCCCAGACTTTTGCGAGGAATTGAGGGGGAAAAAATAAAGGTTCCGGAAAATGCAAGAATTATGGTGCCATTTAAATTAAGAATAAGATCTAGAGATGCTTCTAGGAAATTTTAAGACAGGCTATAGAAACCAGAGAGACTGAAGCGAAGTATTTCTATTTTTAAATTGCCATAGAGCAACTTTTTAATTGTTTACGCTTAGCGCTATAATTGCTTTCGATCAAGCGATTTGTTTTTTGCTTGTGTTTTTAGTTTCTACAAGTTATATTCTTTGCATATATCTTGGCTGTATTTTTATTACCTATTCTTGATGTTTTCTGGATTAATGTTTTTAACAAAACGTCTTTTTTCTTTACTCGGCTTTGCTGGATTTTTTTTTCTCCGTACACTCATCCATTGATTCCTAACGTGGGATTAATAAAATCCAAAAATCGAATTTGTGTCTTAGACGCATTTTTTCCAATTAATCGAAACAAAAATTTGATACGAAACTATACTTGGAATCATAAAATCCCATATCAATTTGATATATTTATGTCATTGAGTTCTTGAGTTATTGCACTTACATCTTTTTTAACCCTTTAAAGGGCCATTTTTTTCTAGTCATATTATGTTAAAATATTTTTAGGCTTGAAATTAGAATAAGAAAAGGGATTCATTTAGCTTATTAGATACATTTAATTTGATTAATTAATTAATTTGGTTAATTAATAATTAAGTAACAAATCAAGTCACATCATTTTGCCTGAGATAAAGAACTGAAGCATCTAAGTTTCTGACTTACTAAAAAAATTTGTCAGAATTTATGCCAATCTACATAATTTCATACAAAGATTGATAAATTTGGTAGGAAGCATACTTTCCACGACCCTAGAAAGAGTTAATCGAACCAAAAATTTGATACGAAACTATACTTGTAATCATAAAATCCCATATCAATTTAATATATTTATGTCATTGCGTTCTTGAGTTATTGTATTTACATCTTTTTGAAAGTACAGATGGACAACTTTTCATCGGATTTGGTTCAAAATTTGATAGGAGTCAACATTATTTATATTAAATCTTTGCATGGAATTTTTCTTCCAGCTGTTTTTGTTTTGTAGTTATCGTGTTAATGTATAATGTTATGTTCTGACAACCGGACAGGCAGAATTTCTCTCAACAAATTATGCTCAAGATTTGATATAAATTCATTAATTTAGTATAAAGACCGTACACCAGATTTCAGATTTCTAGCTCAAAACGCTTTAGAGTTATCTTTGTCACATAAAGATAGACCGACAGTTTCCAAAAATGGGTTTTTCAAACTCACGGAGATCTATAACGCGGTGATTCGTCAAAATCACGAGTTCGCATTTTTTTTAATGCTACAATACTTTCTATATGTTACGTATGCGAGAAAAAAAAAGAGAACAATTATTTTCTTAATGGCATGTTTAAGAAAATAACTTAAAATCTATTACTGACCAGAATGATTTTTTTTATCTTTAAGTTCCCACAGAGCCATTTGATAGAATTATCCATATCACACTTAGAAAATTCATTCGTCTCAATGGATCCCTCGCGTAGATCGGAAATTTCCGAAATTGCATTTTCATTTTTTTTTTTTTCAGATATGGGATCCGAGACGAAACAACACCAATCTGAAAAGAAACCTTTTATTTCTTTCTTCTCAGACAATCTTTTCACGTATTAAATTTATTGTGTTTGGTAAGTTTCGATATTTTTTTCACCTTATACTCTCATTATATGTTCGGAAGAAAAAAAATTTCTTTCCACCATAATTGCAGTTTTTATTTGACTTTCTTCCCATTTTGATTTCATAAAAGATTTAGAGATTTCTCAAGGAGAACCGTATACAATATACCAAAAGAAATAGAAAATTTGTACAGTTTAATGCGAAGTAAGAACATTTGTCAAGTGACACCTTCTGTTCACAAATCTCATCACTTAAAAGAGTCCAAAATTAAGTTTAGTTTAGTTATATTAACGTCTCGTTTTAAAGCGACATGAGGGCTATTTTGGGACGGATTTCGTAATTTGAACCGCGGTCAGATGACGAGTATGACACCTGGGTTGGCACCCCCTCTCCACATCACACCAGCGAGAGGACGTTTGTCACGGACATATTTAACTTGCGCCAGACCCGTTTAGACGACGGTTCGTCAGTGGAATCGGGTCACAAAACTGAGACCTACCAGTTCCGAAGTCGGGACCTTACCATCAGACCACCGCGACACCATTAATAAGTCCGAAAAAATTCATTCGGGTGGTAGGTGTTTGTAAATTTTTCCTATACGAAGACTTCCTATTTCGATGGTTCTCATGACAAGACTTGGGTAAAATTTCTTCAGTTCTTCATTGATCATGGTCCTAAGAACCCAAAACCACCCTTCGATCAAAAGAATATTATAAACATAAGATTTTAAAGCAGATGCATGGCCACGAAGAGATGAAGATACTTTTATAATTTTAAATCCGCCTTTATTCTATCCCGGGAGGCATAATTTATGTATAGAACGACACAAGAGCGAAAAGAGGAAAAGCTATTATAATATTTTCCCCCATAATTATACACTGTGAGATTTTGATATGGATTTCTTTACAGGTATCGATTTAGGTAAGGGAATTATAGGGATTTTTTTAAGAATGTATTAGATCGACAAATTTTTATCCCTTCACTCGGAGTGTGGGAACTTGTCGATCTCAGTAATTTTACAGAGCTTCTGTTGCATTAATTAAACAAGAAAGTTGGAAATGGATCAGGAAATAAGAGAACATTTTATTTTAAAGTTAATATGGGCTGAATTAGGATAAAAGTTTGGAAATTAAATAGGATTTAATTTAGATATTAAAGTATCATTACACATATATATAGACATTTGAAGCAGAGTCGTTGCCAAAGAGAGAAAAGACACTTCTGAATTTTTAAACTTCGCTTAATTCTATTCCGGGAGGCATAATTTATGTACAAGAAGAGAGGGCGAACTGACGTCCGTTCACATGCGAGCAGAAGAAGTATTTATCCCTAGCGCTCATATACTTTGAGATTCTGATAGGGATTTCTTTACACGAGTCCATTTAGACAAGAGGAATATAGGTATCTTTTAAAATAGCTTGACGGAATTTTATCCCTTAACTTGTAGCGTGTGAAAGTGCGGATTAAAGCAGTTTTACAGAGCTCGTTTAGCATTAATTAAGTAAAAAATGTGGAATTGGATCAGGAAATAAGAGAACATTTTAGAATTAACTTAATATAGTTTAAATTATGATAAAAATTAGGAAATTAATCAAGATTTAATTAAAGGTAACATTGCATATACATGCGCATATCGCTTTTCCCATGTTATCGTCTGAGCAGGATAGATAGGGAAATTTTGTTTGGCTTTTAGCTGGCTTGGAATATATTGTTAGAAATGTAAAAATCTCGAACGAGTTCGTAAATTGCCGTTCTAGCACAAAGGAGGTGCAAATTGTGGTGGTGGTGAGGGGGGTGGGGTGAAATTTTCATTTCACTATAACTTTCTTGATATTGAAGATAGAAAAATAAACCCAATTAGCCAAATTAGCGCCTCATTAAGACGAATAACTTTCGTACTTAAAGTTTTTTGATAAGTGCTGGAGCTGAAAAGTGATTTTCCAAGCAATAATTTTGACCGTTTCTAAACATCAACAATATATGTAGCCAGAGAGTAACTTAGATGTAAAGGAATCTACCTTTGCCTTCTAACTTGACGACAGGAATTTTTTTTTTTTTTTTTGCTTTCTCCTTACGAAATATATAAAGAAAAAGGGTTGCAATCGTCAAAATTTTCGATTTAATTATTTTGCTGAATCTTCAACGTTTTTGACCTTCCCAAAGCCGAAAAACACATTTGAGAAATTATGTCTGTTTATTTGAGAAACGATAACTTAAAAATGCTTTAAGCTAGATTGTTGAAATTTGGTATGCAATTTTTAAAGGAAATTTATAGATTTCTACCAATTTTTTATTCATAGGGTGTATATCTGGCTGTCTAAATACAGGAGAATACAATAACTACGGAATGCATAAAATTTTGATAAATTAATTAGGCGGATAAAATTTTGTAGACAAAATTAAAATCGAAAATGTAGATCCGCAGCAAATTTCAAACGAAATCTGACAAGAAACGCGATGTAGTTATAAAATGGAGCTTTCGAGAAAGAAAAAAAATAATAATTAGCACAACAAAGGAAATTTCAGCGTTGCCCAATTATCGATCAGCTCTCCAAAATGAAATCAAGGGACAAAAAAAAAAAAAATTGGGCGTTGGTTTCTTTATAGCGAACTTATTATTTTGGGTTCTTAAGTTCCCAGAGATCTATTAGGTAAAAACATTTATATCCCTTTTAGAAAGCTCATTCACTTGAATGGATACCACACGTGTATTAAAAGTCTCCGAAATTATTATCTGATCCATAAGCCATGAAACGAAACAATATCTAAACTTTTTTTTTCCGAATAAAGTTTAATAGATTTTGTAAATTTTTATTTTTAAGTACATTCTTTTTCGATAAACAATTCATTGCAATGGCTCTTATGCCATGACTTCAATATAATATCGAGTCAGTGTGCAAATATGTAATGAACATGATAATAGAAGAAATTTTAACAGGATATGAACTGGCGAAAGATATGTAATATAATTTTTAATCGAGCTATTAAATGGACTATTTGCTTAAAATGGGTAATGAAATGGATACATATACGGGTTCGCAATACCGGTGGAGACAGGGTGAAATCTTGTTCTCCTTATAATTCTCTTACTATTGAAGATAGAATGATAATAAAATTTAGATGAATTATCGCTTTATCCATGAACCACTTCAGTACTAAAAGCATTTTGGTAGCTGCACACTAGATTTTCACCCCCTTCATTTCCATTAATCATGTTAATTTAACCATACCCGATCTTTTAGAAAGCTCTCATCAGTTGAAAAGGTGCACACTTTATAAGAGACAAAAATAGAGACTGAAGTGTGTGAAATTTTCCTTCCCTTTTATCACCAAACGAAAAATACCAATCTATCTTTGTTTTGAAGATCGTGATTCTTCACTCTAAAATACTCAGAGATAGGATATTTTAATTCTAAAGGGAGGTATATTGTAGATACTTTCTTACATGTTAAAAATTCTTACGATAAACAAAGATGCTTTTACTAGGCTTTCTATCTATCATGTTAAGCCCCTCTTGGCGACCAAAACTTGCCATTTCCCCCCTTTTTGGCCGAAAAATGTGGCTTTCCTGTCGAACTGGAGCAGCAGCGATAAGAATGGAAGGTAGGAAGGAAGGGCAATCGTGCGATGAACTTGGCACCGATTCGAAGGCAACCACGATAAGAAGTGAGTGATTGCTTTTACTTTCTTTTACGCGAATTCTCCCAAGATTTGCGCCCCTAATCTATTTAGGAGGACACCTTCAACCTAAAATTAGAGCTTCCTTATCGCAGGTGAGCAAGGTTTAAGTGGTTCTGGCGCTTCTACCCCACCGTGATTGCTAATTGGATGAGGAATTTCAGTAATCGCGGATTCCGGTGAAAATCTGTTTTCCTGTCAAGGTGTTTACATAACACGTTAGTTCATATCTTTTTGTCAATTGTTTAATGCGTTTCGCAATTTAATTATTGTTTTATTTGCTGTCAAGAAATTAGCAAACACCTGCCATTATCATTATGATTTTTTCCCGTTTTTTAAAATGATGACATCAAATTATATATATGTACACATAATTCTGCAGACGCGTGACCGAAAAGAAGAAACTTTAGGAATTAACTTGAATTCATTTTACACGGTAGGCGTATTATGTACAAGGAAAAAGAGATGAAACGACACGTCTTTATATATCGCGATACAAAAGCAAAAGAGAAATTTTTCCCTTCAGTGATTTTATTATGAGATAATAATGGGGATTTTAGAATTAAGTTAACATGAGTTAATTGCTGGTAAAAGTTAATAAATTACTCAAGGTCTTGATTAGATTTTTAAAATATTATTACATAGTATATATAGCATAATTTGGTGATACGTGACCGAAAATAAGACACTTTGATATAATATCCATTTTATTTCACCGAGGGAGTGCAATAATTTGTACACGAGAAAAGAAAAAGGCGGAACGCGTCTGTTCGCACCAGAACACAAGAGCAAAATGATAGAAAATTTCTCTTTAGTGATTTTACTAAGAGATTCTGATAGAGATTTCTTTGATACGCGTCGAACTTAAATAAGGGAATCTTAGGTATCTTTGAAAGACTGCAGAGGTGTTAAGAATTTTTTTTTATCCCATCGTTTATGGCGTGAGCAACAAAATTATCAGCAATTTTTTAGAGGGCATGTTAGAAATATTTAAATATAAAAAATAGGATTTGGATCAGGAAATGAGAGGAAATTCTAAAATAAAGTAATATGGGCCAATTTAAGATAAGAATTACGAAATTAGTTGAGATTTAAATTAAATTAAAAAATATCATTACATATGCACTCATATGTATACATTACTATTATTAACATGTTCATGAAAAGGATAGGACCATGAATACTTTTTAAAGTGAAAAGTATAGGATACTTTTGAATTTAGTGCAGTGGATTGCACTGAAAAAATAGAGTTATTTCAAAATAGCAAACAAAGAAAACAAGCCAAACAAAATACCTCCTCCCCTAACGGTCGATAATCATGCCTCTGATCTTGTTTTCAAGGTGAAATCCTTCGCAGTTGGAAGATTGCGTCAAGCGTCTTCTTAAACACTGTCATTAGTAGTTCTGACATTATAATATCATTATTATTAATAATTATTGAACTTAATTTCGTTTTTTATATAGAGAAAATGGTAGAATAGAGCAAAAGGAGATTTTATGGCAGCAGGTTAGTGTAGATGTGGAGTGGAAGACAAATAATATGATGAATTAATTTATTTGTAAACTTTTCGAGTTATTTTTTTTTCATAAATTTGGACCAATAGTCAGATCCCACAATGCTTCCGATTTTAAAAATAGCGTGCTGCTTTGTAAGCGCGATTATCAGTTTAGAGAATTCAAAATTACCACTGTTCTCTCTTCATCCCATAGTAAAATATCTCGAAAGATTTTTGCCATTGAAACTGTGCTGCTGATTTCTCAATTGCATCAGTTCAACAAGTCCCTCTATTTAGTTTTCCAACATTCTGAGAGTTACCCTGACTTTTTTTCTCTTTCTAAGTGGAGTGGAAAATATACAAAAAAAAAAAAAGAGTTGTATTAGTGAAAAAAAAAAGATTCGGTTTCAAGAATTTAATAATTCTCCACGTTTTAGATACTATCCAGTCTGAAAAATCATATGTGGACTTACGTCTGTGCATTAACAATAATTCAAGCACTAGAAAAGCTAGATAAATACGATTTGGTATACAATTTTTAACAAAATTCTAAATCTATAACATTTAGGACAAAATCCATTAGAGAGATGTCTGTATATTTTTTCGTTTAAATACCAGTGAAAAAAGAATAACAGAAAAAAAAACGAAACAAGCTAGAAATATAAGTGTAACACTGAAACAAAAACTGTAAATCATTTGAATAATAAATGAAATAAGACATATGAATTTTCATAATTAAATTCGAGATAAATATTAAGAAAAGGTCGACGGTCTATGAAAGGTAGGTCATACTTTTCTGTCTCTCTCTTTGCATGCGAACATCATACTTAAAAAATGTATATTGATATAAAATCAAAATAATCCATTGAATTAGATATTGGAATCAATCGGTCAACAGAAAGAGGACTAAAATGCACACTATAAAGAAAAACTAAACTAAATTCAAAACCCACCAAACAGTCAAAAGGAAAACTAGCCCAGTGATTCAACTCTTGCTTTAATAACTAAAAAATGTTCATATTATATCAAATTAAATGATTTTTTTCCCCAAATCAAATTGTAATTAAGAGTGAAATTACGAATTCTCTACAAATTCACCTTAATTGTGATATGGAAGTGAAAGGTTCTTATGCAATAAAGTGAAACTATGCAAGCCCTATGACAAGGAAAGACAAATTTAAATGTCTCGGGAGATTTCACATTATGTATATTCCTAAAAATAGCGGATATAGTGCAAACAAATTTATAATCAAAGCACGCGCAAAACAAAATTCATGTTGGTTCAGTACAAATTAGAATTCGCAACTACTTTTTTAACATTTTTTTTTCTTATTATCATTGTACTTGGAGACGTTTTTTCTTTGTCTGTCACTTATTTTTTTAAAATAAGATAGAATGGGAGACAAAAGAAATACAGAGAACACATGCTCAGATAACGGTAACTTTGTACATAATACTTCCGAAATCTAAGAAGGAGAAAAAAAAACCATTCATATCTCCTAATCAAAGCTGCAGCAGAGATAGCACCATCTGCACGGTCGATTGCAATCAAGCACCCCCTTCCTGCATAAATATCTCACAACCTGCATCTTAAATACCAAATCCATGCATAAAAACCTCCACTTATCAGTTTGACAAACGACACCACATTTAACAAACACAGCACATCTTTTTTTTTATCGTCCAACAAATCAAAGAACAGCACTTTTTCTTGCTGCTCCAAAGAGTAAATAGAGTTCTCATGAAATCAAAATCTTCTTTTACCAGAATTTTTTTTTTAAAGAGGGGGGGGGAGAAAAAATTCCCTTTTTTTTCTGCTCTTCGATTTCCAAAATCCCCCCGGAATCTTTCTTTTAATGCTTTTTTTACCATACCTTCCTCCGATTTAAAAGAATATGCGATTGCTCTCAGTGACAGCTTCCCCAAACATCGAGTCGAGATTTAGTAGTCAGGGTGGCAGCCCATTAAAAGAGCGTTTGTTCACGGCGATGTATGCAAATAACTCATCAAGAGAAGGCGCCGTGACGCAGTGGGGTAAGGGGGTGACGTAATAAATAAGAAAAAGATGCGTATCGCCAGCATTTTTGAACGCCAAGACGCCCCAGGGGGGCCAGTGGCATATCGCCACGTGCGACTTCTAGAAAGAGAAGAATTTGGATTGTTTTGGCGAAGGCAGGAAAGCGGCGCCTAGACTAAAATTAGGCCAAACCCGATAATAGGTGGAAGATTCGCTTTCATGTTTTTTAAAGAAGTATCATCAGTTTTAAACAAAGACTCGATCAGCTGATTCGCGTAGGAAGAGAGCTGATTGGCTCGAAGACAGCAGTGGTGTCTTCTTAGCAGAAATAAAGGGAATGGTCTCCAGAAAACTTTCCGGCAGACTCTCTCATACAGGCTCATTTGTGTTTTAGACGCATTTTTTAAAAACCGATTGAAACTAAAATTTCACATAGAATTAAAATTGCTGTCACAAAATAACATTTCGCTTTTAAGTTATTGAATCTATCATGTTATCCTTGGCAGGTTTGTCAATTAATCCTGACACGCGAGTAATAGCATTCGAAAATCGAATTCATGTTAAAAATGTTTTTTTTTTCCCAACGGATTGGAACAAAAATGTGGCGCAGCACTACATAAAATCCCCAATACAAATTTAATAATTTTAACTCATTGTACCTTTAAATTATCCAGTTTAAATGTTTCTGAAAGTACAGACTGACAGACATTCAATCCCTTGCTCGATTTGGCTTAAAACTGGATAGATGCTTACAATAAAAATGTTAAATATGTGTTACCAAATTTTATAAATCTAGCTCTTACCATAGGGTAGTTACAGCGTTAACTTATATACGAAAAGCCGGATAGACTTCTGAAAGGATTTTGTTCAAAATTTGGTAGAAATCTACAAATTTGATCAGAAGGTCATATATCAAATTTAATCCGTCCAGTTCAAAGCGTTTTTGAGTTATCTTTATCACTGACAGACAGGTGGACATTTTATAAAAATGTATCTTTCGAACTCAGGGACGTTGCTATATTTCTGTATACTTTGTATACGAGAAAATAAAAACTGAAGAAGTGGTCACCCAAAAACTTTCTCGAATTATCTCTAATAAATGTACTATATTATTAATCGCAAATCACAGAACAATTATTACGGAAGAACCTGTTGGTGTGCGATCTTCGGGGATTAATCATTAGGCTGCAGTAAATACAAAATTATCGAAAGACCGAATGTGTATAATGGATGCCTTTTTAACCGATTGGTTAAAACTAAAATTTGTTTACTGAAGACATTGTACCACATTTCATCCATCTAGCTCACGCGGTTTTCATTTATTTTTTTGTCCTAGATACAGATGGATACACAGATAAACAAATATTTTTCAAAAAATCGTTTTTCAAACTCATGGAGGTCTAAAATATGAGGATTTGTCAAAACGTCGAGTTCGAATTCTTTGACGATTTCATTTTCCATACTTCTATATGAGAAAGTAAAAACTAGATACTCGTCGCATGTAGTAGATTTTCAGTCAAAATAGTCAAGGAAATAAATAAAATTTTGTTTAAAAGTTTTGTCTTCCGGGAAATAATCGGATTCCGCGGTCTAACAGGGAAAAGCTGCTTTAAAGCATCAAGGGGAGGGGGTTAAAATATTTTGGACGATTTCAGAAATAGATAAAATTCTCATTTTATAAAAGAAAATATTCCTTTTCTTTCACTGATGAGTTTTTCATGGACTTCTCTATCAACTACATTTTTTAAAGATTCGAATAACAATTGTAATGGTGGTTAGTCAATTTCTTTTACCTTCAAAATACAAATAAATAAATAAATGAAAAATCCCTACTGAAATCGTCAACTCGAGAATTTGATGAATCCCCACCTTCCTGAACTAGAGAAACTTATTTTAGGCGTAATGTACATCAGATGCGAAGAGGATAACTCAAAAATTGTTTGAGCTAGATGCATGAAATTTAGTATATCGATTTTAGGCCATATGTGTAGATTTCTCTCATATTTTGAACGAAATCTACTCACAAGATGTCCTTCTATCTCATTAAAGTTTTTTGTGTGAAATGTATCACGCTTACATTTTTTATTCGTATATTTCCTATACAAGAGAAAGTAAAAAAGAAATCATACAACAACAACAACAAAAATTATACACTTTTTAAGACAATTTTCTAATGTCTAAATTAATCGAATAATTAATTTAATCTAAAATAAATAAAGCATTACTACGAAAAAGTAGATTTAAATTTTTCAAAAATTATTTGCACTTATTTTAACTTTTATAACTAATAATCACGCTGATGTGAAATGTCTTATCTAAGATGGAAGAACCTCACTTATAAAAGCCCGGAGAAAGTAAATTATTCCTTATTTTAATACAAAGAATTGTTAAATTTAGAAATCCTACCACAACACGATTTTACTTTCTATTGCGTCGCATACAGAGTTAAAGAGAGAATAGAATGCTGCTCTCTTTTGTTATCAATTTACTCTACAATTTATTCTCATTTATTTTGGTGCAAAGACCAAATACCAAATTTTATTCCTCCAGATTGGTGTTATTTTATTTAGCTTAGCATATCATTATGAGGAACATAAGGATAGGCAAGCAATACAAATTTTGACAGATATGGTCAAACATTTAATAATCGATATGAATATTCGAAATTTAGCCTACATATCAAATTTCATCCATTTTCTTGTGGTGACGCTTCATAAGCCAGATAACAGCTACGAGACATGAGAAATTTCTCTTGTCTTGTGGTCATGTTACGCGGCTACGAATCAGAAGGTTGCGAGTTCGATCCTCGCTATCGCCAATAGCAACATTCTCTTTCTTATTTTGCATATTCACATAAGAACAAATCAAGATTATTCAAATACATATACTTCAGTTGAATTCAAGTAGGTCTAATCGCAATGGTAATTAATATATTACTTAATGGAATAATAAGATTTTGATAAATGATAGCAATTATTAACATATTGAAAGTTTGTTTTGTGGGAAACTCTAGAGGCAGATTTTCAACTAGGCAGCTTCCTCGGTCATCTAGTCACAGACTGCTTGCAAACAGATGGATTAAAGACTATTTTCCTAGATACGAAATAGATAAGTTCGTAAGAAGTATAATTTCTTTTTTTATAGTAGATTTTTTTATGTAAACATTATTTTTTATTCACTTTGTGATTGGTAAAGTACAAGCCACCTGACCGACGACATTACATTTGAGGTTGGTTTCACCAGTATTGTTTGAAATACTTAATGAAAATTATTATTACGTCATAGTAAGTATTTATATTGCACTGACGGTAAAATGGTAGCAAAAAAGCATAAGTAAAGCTTTATAAACACCAAAGGATTTTAAAAGAGTATAATTTATTAATTATACTTATAAGCGAATTATTTGTGGCAACACTAATAAATAGTTTTCAGGTTAGTTTACTTTTCTCGTGCAAAAAAATCTAGCATCTCTCGGCTGAATACCTACAAAGTTTGTTTGAGTATTAATGAACAAACTGCAATATTTTCATACGAACAATATATCAGTAAGTGTCTTTTAACAGTTTCAAGAAATTTTTTCCTTTAATCTAGAATTTCTCAATTTCATGTTTTAATTCTTCATTTCTTCCGAAAAAGTTAAAATTATAATAAAATTTCTTTTGAATTTTAACTGCTAAAATATTTTTGTTTCCATTTGAAACTGAACTTTCTTCATATCATTTTTTAAACAGTTTGTTTATATTTACTTTTGTTGCCTAAGGGAAGGAAATCAACCCCTCAGGAAACACCACTAAACTGAGGACATGCACGATTCGAGGACAACAACCGATTTGGCGAGCAAAAGTAAACAGGGGAAGAGGTTAATTATAAAATATTAGGATAAGATTAAAACTTTATCCAGTATAATTGGCCAGGTTTCTATATGCGTCATTATACTCACTCATTTATTAAAATATTTATAAAGCTAAACATCTGCTTCAATAATATCATATACAAACGTAGATACCAAGAGGTCTAGAGTCACAGCAGATTAATAAAATTAAATAAGTAATAACTATCAACTTAAAGTAATTCATTGACAAGTTAAAATGGAATGAAATAAGTAGCAAAATATGGTTTTACATTAATCCTTTCGCCGTCCTCTCATGTCTGCGAAAATTTCTGTTTTTCTTCTGCTTTTCGACGCATTAGAACAAACAAAAACAAAAACTCAAATAAGTAAACCTTTACAACGTTTTAAAATGTCGAAGAATGCTTGAAGCGCGTTACGACCGCACTGCAGAAGTTTCACTTGAACGTGCTAGACGCGTTACGGACGACGAAGAGGTTTAAATGATAACCACATAATATGCACTGTCAAAGGATGCAATACAACTAAATCCATCAATAGGACACTCATTAGAATAATTTGCAACTAACAGATTGCAAAGAAATCTGCAATTTAAAATAAACAGTAATCATGCATAAACAAGCTGAAAAGATACAAAAGTATATTTACAAAACTAAATATAAAGTAAACAGAAAGCAGCTCAAATTGAACGCTGCTCATTAAACTCGCAACACATTTCAAATTATTGATGAAGTTGTAAGCTCGCACACCGATAGCTAGTTATTATTCAAAATGAACACGTCATATTTCTCACAAAATCCCAGAACAGGATTACTTTGTCCGATTCTTTCATTCTCAAAATCCGTCCCTGTTTTACGTACTAGAACGCACACAAAAGCGACAACAAAATCCTCTTCGAAAAGGACAGCATGGAACCTTCCATATCAGTAACCAGGGGACACCGCCCTTTGTTTGATACGCACAAGGAAGATGGGGTGATTCAAAGAGGGTCCGCTGGAAAGGGGTATCGTGTAGCAGAAGGGTTAGGCAACAAGAGACTGACGTTTCAAAGACAGGGTAGATGCATAAGCGGGTGCATGAGAGCTGTTGGGGGTTTTAATTATATGAAGGCGATAGATACGGGGTTGGATGGAAAGGGTGGTAAGTGATGTGAAAGTTCATCAACCAAGTTGGCTTCAGATTTTTGGTATATGAAATCGAATTAACATTAGAACGCATTAGAATACCAAGAAACAAATTGTAAATATTTATTTAATATTGTAATATTTAATTGTAAGCATTTATTGAAACTCAATGTCGAATGATTTTTAGATTCTCGTACAGGGAAGGAAAGTACTGAAATAAAAAAAAAATTGACCTCAAGTGTTTGAAGAAATTCAAACTTCCAATTTCTCTCAAACCGAAACAATTAATTTAAGATGATAATTCAAAAACAGATCAATACAAATGAAATTTGATATGTTATCTTTAACCCTTTAAAGGGCCATTTTTTTCTAGTCACATTATGTTAAAATACTTTTAGACTTGAAATTAGAATAAGAAAAGGGATTCATTTAGCTTATTAGATAAATTAGATTAATTAATTAATTTGGTTAATTAATAATTAAGTATCAAATCAAGGCACATCATTTTGTATGAGATAAAGAACTGAAGCATCCAAGTTTCTGTCTTTCTAAAAAAGTGCGTCAGAACTTATGCCAACCTACATAATTTCATACAAAGATTGATAAATTTGGTGGGAAGCATACTTCCCACGGCCCTAGAAAGGGTAAACAAAAAATTGTAGTTTACATGCAAATTTGGATGAAATTAGAAAGCATAAAAACCTCTCTAGTTGTCTTAGTGTATATGAACACAATAACTCAAAGATATTATAAGCAATATGGATGGAATTTGATAGAGCGTTTTATTACTAGAACAGCAGATCTATATCGGATTTGAAACAAATCTATCAACGGGTTAATTGTCTGTCCTTTTGTCTATCTTTTTGTATCCAAATTCAAAAACACAAACTGTTCCTTTTCAAACAGTCCTTTTGTCTTTTTTTTTTTTGATAATTCAAAAACACAAGTTAACAGAAAAATGAGTTTCAGTATGCAGTCTTGACATCAAAAATTGCACATTTGTATCTTAACACCACCACACTACACCTCCGTTTCTAAAGTACATGTGGCTCCTTTCCAGTTTGGTATAGATCAATTGGAAAGAAACATACAAATGACAAAATACAAATACATATAACATAACAAAAAATGATCAAAAGTAGAATGGAAAATATTTGAAGTACAAGAAAACTGGGCAAATGAACATAATAATGCCCAGAAGAGTGAAAAAATAAAGCAATTATTTAAAAAATGAGGTACTAGATGAGGCTTAAAAATATACTATGAATTGAATCCAATAAGCTCACGGTATAACGATCAATATGTCTATTACAATTCTTCTATCAAACAAAACTAAACTATAAATCATGCCATAATGTAGAAGTTGGAGAGAGTGTCTGATGGAGCATATTTCCTCTGGCACTCTAAATAATATGTATTCATTTGCTCTCCTATTTTGAAAGAAGTTCATTCAATGAAAGTTTTTTGTCTATACGAGTGCAAGGAGATACGGTAATTACAAAACGTAAAAATCTAGATTGCCATATATTAAATTTTATCTATCCAGATTTTTGCGTTGTTTTATTCACAGTCTTCACGAACGGACATGTGTGTTGAATTCTTGTAAAAGAAATCCCTCCAAATTTCTCAAAAGGCCTAAAATTTTAACATTGTGACAACATGCCAATTTGCATCAATCTATCTCATTCTGTATTTGAGTGATCAAATTCACAGACAAACAGACATATATAATTCCAAAAATGCCCTTTTCCAATTAAGAGAGACCAGGAACGTAGAGATTCATTTACATCCCAACAACGAATGTTTCAACGATTACAAACAATGTCAAAATCACACATACATTAACAAGCCCGATAATCCCACTCAGAAACACTGAACAATACGACATTATCGATTCACATCAGATATCCTTAATAACAGAAATAAACTATATCAGTACAAGAATCATGTACGCTTCGTGTGATTTATCAGCAGAGTCTGCTGGCGTTTTGGTGCATTCTGTTAATATTTAAGGTCGCGTGTTCCATAGCCTCTCTATTCTATCTACGCCCTCGGGGAGTTGTTTCTGCAGAACAAAAATAAACACTTTCCTGGTCGGATGAGCCATTACTTATTCTGCTACGTGCATCATCATACTGCATTGAAAAGTGATCGATATAGCTTTCAAGACGAAATGTCACGCCATAAAAACCACACCCAGCCGAAAAAATATGTCACTAGCGTTTCTGCCTTCGTTTTTTTTTAAGTATCGAAAAACTTTTTTTAACGTTTTCGAATGCTTGAAAACATTATTGATTTGATAGACCAATAATTTAAACAGCATGAAAAACATAAAACACTACCTTCCGTGATACTTCTATGTACAAACGATGTTAGAGATGTATTATCGCTTTTGCTGTTACACTATTTTGGCCTTCTCTGTGTTGCATGCAGGGGCGAATCGTTTATCAGGCTTCAGAGCTGCAGCAGCCCTTTAAATTATTTGATAAGCATTTTTTTTTTTTTTTTTTTTTTTCATTTTTTTAAAAAAAGAAGTTCAGTTATTTGGTTATTTTTTTTCTCTTTAAGTGTTCGATAAACATTAAAAATTAAAAATAAATAAATACAAATAAAAACAAAGAAGAAGGAAAATGTTTTAATAAGTAGTAAGCATATAAGTTGGAGTTTCTCGGAAAGCTGAAAGACAAAAAAAAAAAAAAAAAAAATGCGCAACAGCGGAAGGCGAAAACCATTCATTTCTGCAATTGAATTTAACAATGAATGAGCTGCACACGGACCCATCACTCTCATGCAAGACCCGTTTCTGCTCTATTAATTTGTTTTTCTTCACTTTTTCCGCGTTATCCATAATTTAGTTCCTCTTTCGCGTTGCTCAGACGCAAACTCATTGGTTTTAATACAGATTCAATTTCTTTCTTTAAAATTTACTTACAGAATACAAATAGTCTATAATTTACTAAAATAAAATTCAAATAATAAAAATTTAAAATTTTGGATTATTCAGATAAATTGTTTTTTTATAAACTCTGCATATTTATTTTATTTTATTGAAAAATTATTTTATGCAGCATCACTCTCTTCTGAATTGATGAATCGCCACTGGTTGCATGCAATGTTTCTCAAATGTTTTCAAATATTTCATAGGATTTAGGTTATTTTATAATTACCCAGAAAACATGCGCAGGATCTTACACTAACTATTTCATTGACAAATGGTTGATGTCGTGTCCGCGTTACCACAGAAAGGGAGTGCTGTAGCTTCTGAGGGTAAAGACCCCTGAGCACCCGAGGGCGGAAGTCTGACTTCTAGCTCATATGAAGATGAAACTCACACATTCGCTTGCACAACCCCTTTTTACAGGGGGGCACATTCACACGACTCACAGATAGAACACAGATGAAGAACAACTATGCCCGAACCGGGATTCGAACCCGGGACACCCAGAACACGGGGATGATGCGCTACCCCTATGCAAGGACACCGGCCTTGACAAATGGTGAAATTGGGAATAAAAATTCTTTAGGTGCACGTACTAAGTAAATAGGACGTGAATAATGTATTTAAGTGTTTATAGAAATTTATTTTAATTAATGAATTAATTCTTATTTAATTATTTTTAAAAATGTATTTATTTATTCAATAAATTAATTCTAATATTATTAATTGGTACTAAAGGGACTTCGTCCTCCAAATTATTTCTTATGCAATTATAGACTTTCGGAATGATTTGTAATGACACATGTGCGCTACAAGGTAATCAATTGCACCCGAAAATGATCAAAAATTTTAGAATTTTTTTAAAGAAATTTAGTAAATGCATATTAATGCGCATAAATACAGCATTTAATTTCGTTCTCGGCTGTTTTTATTCATATTTTCTTCAGAGTGAAATACAATTAAGAAATAGGATCGTAATCGCTCCAGATTTTAATGTATTTTGATGCTTCGGATAATCTCCAAAAAGAAAAAGATGTTTCTGGAATTATATCAGCATAATAACTCGATGTTTCTGAACACGATAACTCAAAAAAGCAATTAGATAAATGCAATCAATTTGGTATGTTTTCTTTTCATTAAAATTGAAGATTTTTATCAGTTATACAAAATTTATTTGTGAGAACCTTGTGTGTTCAGCAGGCTATGTTCATGCGAATACGATCATTCAAAAACAGACGTATGTACAGGAATGAAATCTCAGCTAATAAGAAAGAATGTGTATATTTACACTCTAAAGAAAAGCTTGTTAGACCCAAAGCTACCAAATTTGGCACAAATATACTCTGGAGTTGAAAGACGCATCTTGGAGCAATCTTTCAAAGATTAAATAAAAAATAGAATAAATTTTGTCATCTTCCCTCATAAACTGCAGAAAATATTATAGCATTAGAGTTTTACATCATATCTAAAAATTTATAAAATTATTATGCCTATTAAAATATGAAGTTTCAAAATGTTTTCCTTGGGGAAGCTATTGAGAAATACATAAATACTGTTACAAACCTGCAATTCGGCTTCCCAGCATAGTTTGTTCCATCATTGGAAAGAAAGTTTTACAGTCATCTGAATGGGACGGAGTCCAGGTGCACGTCGAAGGTCCCAGAGCTTGGCGACAAACTTGGCGACCATTTGGCGACTTGGCGACGAATTTGGCGACTTTGGCACCATAATAGATAATACCCGAAACTTCGAGAATTTTCCCGATCCGTCCAGTAGGAACCGAGATACGCCTCGAGCGTCCCTGATTGGTTGAGAGGCTTCTAGCCCCACCTCCTGAGACCTATAAAAGGAAGCGACCGCCGCTGCCAGGGAGAGACGACGGAGTAGTCCGAAGACGGAGTGGAAAAGCCAGTAGTCGGAGTGGTCGAAGAAGAGTAAGTGGAATCGACGGAGCGAAGTCAGTAATCCGAGCCAGAGTCGGAGAAGTAGAAGACGGAGGAGTCGGAAGCGACTGAGGCAAGCTAGTGCTGAACTCAGCTGTGCGCTACTGTCTGCAGTAGGTTCTGGTTGTATGCTACACGTCTCGGGTGAAGATAATCGTCTTCTGTGCTGTATATAGTTGTCGCTTTGTGCTGTCCTGTGTGTCTTCGTGTAAATAAACGTCGTTATTTTTATTTTCTACTGCCGTCTGCTGATTCAGCGTTCTACACACCATATCACTACCACTATCCAAACGAACCCCGGTAAAGAAATTTCGTAACAATACATAACTAAAAATCTCACTGCCATCCATTCTGACAAAATCAGCATAACAAAGACGGCTAATTAAGAATATAGGTAAGTCATTATTACTTTCTCGTAGATATAGTATAGAGAAAATATAGTAATCGGCAAAAAATTCAAAATCAAGATTTTGATGAAATTATTGTAAACCGCATTCGAATGGAAAATGATTCCCCTTACTTCTCCCCACTTCGGTGGTTTGTGGGAATCTGGGATTAAATCTATAAAATGTCAGCTGAAAAGAATGATCAGAGATGAAGAGTTAATTATTCTCTTGACTCCAATTGAAGCTATTTTAAATTCTCGGCCTTTGTATAAAATTAATCATGCTGATGTATCTAAATTAGATGCCTTGACTCCGTCCCATTTCTTGACTGGAGATGCCATTACTAGTATTCCTGAAAATTGTTCAATAAATAATATTAAGCCCACTATTTTGAAACGATGGGAATTTTGAAGCAAGGGTTTTGGAAGAGGTATTATAAGGAATATTTAAATTCTTTACAACAGAGATATAAATGGAAGGAAAGTGTTCCAAATTTGTCTATAGGTGATCTTCTATTAGTTAAGGAGGACTGCATGCCTCCTGGTGTTTGACATTGGGTCGCATTTCTGAAGTGGCGTTACTACGACCGGAGAATCTTCAGGCGGACCACGCGTTCTCCCCTTGAACTCCTCTTGCGGTTTTCTGCGGTGCTTTGATGCCTGTCTAGTTTATAGACAAACTGTCGGTAAACTGTAAAAACATCAAAGTACCCTAGAAAACCACAAGAGGGATCGAGAGGGGAACGCGTGCCTCGTCTGCCGGGTGGACAGGTCGTAGGAACACCGCTTTAGATTCATAATGGCAAGGATGGTAACGTTAGAATGGCAACAGTGAGGACTGTTAATGGTTATTTTAGAATATCTATTGTAAAGCTGTCACCTTTGCCATTGTGTCAAGAATAAATCATTCTTGACAGGGTTGGATGTATTTCTAATTTTAATTATAATTGTTAACAGGCTGTTCTCGTGCGGTTTTTTTTATCTGTGTTGTCTCTGTGTTTTATTATCATTTAAATGTATGACATTGTATCTGGCAACCAATTTAATGTTCAATTTGTATTATGTTCTTGGCAACGGCTGTTATTTTATTTTATTTTTTTATTGGCTAGAGCCGCACTCTGCTGCAGACGTTTTGTGAAACTTTTGTTCTAAATAGAAATTAAACGTGTTTGTACTTTTAGAAGCTTTTAATTTGATCTGTAACGATCAATCATGTAAAGCGTTCTTTGATGCTGCCACTATGCAACTGAAATTTTCGCCTACTCTGCTGATCTGTATCGCATTCTGAATCCCGCTTGCTAGGAGCACATTCCACATCCACATTCTGTTTTCTTTAGGATACGATGCGTCATAATATGTTACAGTACTAGAAATTCGAGCGAACACTTCGGGTGGTTAAATCTATCTACTCATCTACGGTTAATTATAAGATGCAATACTGGCACTACATAAACTCCTCCCACGTGCAATTATTAACGCGAGTAATTCGAATACACTCACCCACTGATCACCAAGTAAGATCATCCACGTCTCTCGCAGAGATATCGCAGTGGTGGTTAATACGATGTTTCACAGCAAGCACTAAGTCCAACGCTGGAGTCGCCATTCTGTGGTTCCAGAATCACATGCGGCTCTTTTTAATGCATAATTTTAACTCTTTTAAGTTATACTTAACTCTACAAAACATCTTGTAGCCATTTGGCTATACATTTTTATTTCCTTTTATAAGCTTCACATGACTGTTTCAAATGACAACAATAAGTATTTGGAAATCACATTTTAAATGCTTTTGATAAATATTTGTGAAAAGGGCCGAAGTATTTTAATAGTGGTACTAGAATTAAATTTGAACTAGAAACTTAGAAAAATACCAAGATGGTTGCTGTATGAATAATTCTACCATTAAAAATACTATCAAAATATTTTATTCACATTGTAAAAAATAAATTGGTAAAAAGGGACTTTTATTTTTATTGCAGAATCGTTAGAATGTGATTTATGTCACTGGGATATTATTTAATTCATAATGTAACTGATTAGCACAGTTTAATTGTTTTGTAAAAATTTCACCAGAAAGAATAAACTAATTTTTTTAGATAATTTTCCTCAATTATATGCAGCTATTCACAACATAAATTTTTTTTTAAAGAAATAAAGTCATGCATTCTAAGATTCAAGTAATTTAGACAATTAACAAAAATACGAAGAACAGTAAAAGTTTGCTATTTAGTTTGGAAAAAAAAAAAGAACCACAATTTTCACAGAATTTTGAAAAAATTTCTAGAGATATTAAACAATATAAATCTCAATATAATCTCTGTAATGTTTTTATATTTCATAAAAAAAATATTGCAATTTTGTTATTCACAATTTAGATGGAATAAAAATATCTGAAACCGTTACATAACGCTTTTTAAAAAAAGAAAGATAATCTATATGTAAGAATGTTTTTTTTAATTTTAATAATCGTATGTTATAATTAAATTATGTTTATCATGGCATCGAGGATAAGTAATAAAATTTTAGAGGGATTTATTACACTTTCCAAACATAGATATAAAATAACTTAAAACTAATTTTAAAAAATCCTTTAAATTTTAAAAATATTATAATTTAATTTAAAAAATATTTTTTAATGCTCTAAAAATAACTATACATGATTTTTCATTTTGTCCATCTGAAATCTTCTTCCGAAGAAAATAATTCTATAAATAACAAGAGCCCGAAAAAGAAAAAAAAAAAAGAAGAAAAGCCACCGAAATTACTTGAAATAAGTAAACTAATTGAAAAATGTAAGCTAATTATCTTTCTGATATTAGAAAATCCAAGATTTTATATTAGTAAAAAGTTCCATTACGATCAAAGATACTTTAAATATTTTATCCAAAGAGCAAGCCCTTTTAGCAGTTTAACCCGTTCTAGGGCCGTGGGAATATGCTTCCCACCAAATTTATCAATCTTTGTATGAAATTATGTAGGTTGGCATAAGTTCTGACAAATTTTTTTAGAAAGACAGAAACTTAGATGCTTTAGTTCTTTATTTTATACAAAATGATGAGTCTTGATTTGATACTTAATTATTAATTAACCAAATTAATTAATTAATCAAATTAAATTTATCTAATAAGCTAAATGAATCCCTTTTCTTATTCTAATTTCAAGCCTAAAATTATTTTAACATAATATGGCTAGAAAAAAAATGGCCCTTTAAAGGGTTAAAATGTCGCTGTGCTAGGATCATATTTGCAAGACATAGAACATCATTGTTGGTGAAGACAGCGATGCACAGATGTATGAGAAAACCGATATACCTTCGTATACATTATAGCATCTGAGGTACTCAGTATCATATTGTTTTTGAATGCATGAAATGTATCAACATGTGACATTAATCAACAAGATGTCAATGGTTTGGTGAACAATTAAAAATATCAGTCAGAATATTGCTTTCATACATAATGCTAGTCTTACACGGAGACTCATTACATACTTTAATGCACAATTTAAATAACAACCACAGAAATTAGCATCGATAAAAAATAGTACTAGGTAATTTTCTGATAAGTATAATCCTTTTATTTGGCTGTGTATTAAAATGCAAAATATAATTCTTGATCCACAATATTAATAACCGTTTCTAAAAAAACAGAAATGTTTTGTTGATCTACTTTCTCAATTGATGAAATTGGCAGACGAATTTGTACTTTTACACAAGTTACCATCCAAGTATTTTGTTAATTTTTGTGTAATCGAAATAATACCAAGGTTTTAAAACTGTATATTTTAGTTTATCATTGAGCAGAATTAATTTCTCATAAAATTTGTAGTTCCATAATCGCAACAATTTTTAATATTTGGTAATTTTTCGCCAATGTTATCATATTATCCACAAATGCTACGAATTCGAATAAGAAAAATGCCATGAAAAAATTAATTTATGGCATTATATTTATATAAATGTGAATGCACTTACAAACGTTTTTTGAGAAATTATGATCTTCTAAGCTTTCAATATTTTATTTTGAGCAGATATAACATGTAGCAAAAGAATCGTTAGATTCGATAATACTTAAAAGTTATGTTCTCTGAAGCTACCTTCGTATTCTTTCAAAAGTAAAACCATTTTCTTCAAACAAGTAAAACCATTTGAAAGAATCTAACAGAATAATTCTTGCATCTTCAGAAATTTTTCAAATTCTTTAAATCAATGACCAAAATAAATTTTTCTTAATTCTAAGTATAACAAAGTATATAAACTAAAAATAATTCTACACGTTTTCCAGGTTTTTGTATATAAAAATTAATTTTTTATGTGAATAATCAAGATCTGAAACAAACTAATACTTCGAATCTGCAATATTGCTTTATTGCAATGATAGCAGTGTCGTTGAAAAGAAACTTACTAGTATTTTCCGCGGACATTGCATAGAATCTAGGTCAATGGTGAGGGGACCTCGACTACGAATTTAGTTGCAAAAATAAAGGTTCTGGAAAATGCAAGAATTATGACCATATCTCCATTAGAGATCTTGGAATTTTTGAAAATGATTACATGCGCTACTAGGAATTTATAAAAGGAAAAGCACACAAAGGAGAAGTCAATTCATTCTTTAGAGTGTTGATCGCAGAGCGATCTCTTTAGCTGCACTCACGGAGGTATTGTCCTGTTCTTGTTGCTTAATTTGATGTTTGCGTGTGTGTTGTTGACTTCACAAAATGATGTCTTTCTATACGCTTTGGCCGTGTCTTACTATCTGTGTTTCGTGGAATGTAGTTTTCGCCATCAATTATCGAGTTGTTGCACCGTACAGGTTTCCAATAACATTAATGCCATCAAGAACATATATGCGTTGAAAATTTCAAATCTTTAGAAATAAGAGGGATAGAAAAAAAAACAAATTAAGAAATTCCATTTTTACAAACATGATACGAGTTAAATAAAATAGCACAAAAATATGATATCCTTGGCAAAATATCCTATTCCAACAATAGAAAAACAACCTTCGGTGGTTCATTCTACGGAACAACTCACAAAAACTTTCTATTATTTACAAGAATGAAAACCTCTTCTGACAAATCGCACGAGAATTCCGACACATTCCTACACGAAATATATCGCGCATTAACACGGCTCAAGAAAGCTTCACGAGATAGCAATTAAAGCTCATTTAAATACCGATGGATCCCCAAAGTCTACCCGAATCCTTTAAGCCCTTTTATCAAAATAATCGCCGTCCGCGCGAATAATACGGCAGCTATTAGCATAGCAAGCGGGCGAATTAACGCGCGAATGCATCAGAAGTTTAACTATTTCATGGCGAGTTAAATTATCTGGGCGGGAATCGACATAAAAGAATATATTCCCGCAATTTGTTGGAAGTAATTAGGCGATAAATCTGCAAATGCAATAAAGGAAACTATCTAGGATGTCAGAATTATGCGATGAATATTAAAAATGGGTATTGAATTCGGAAAGGTAGCATTTAATAAGTGGTAAGATTTACTTAAATTGTAACTAATACTGCTTTTGTATTGGATAACAATTTATGAGCCTCTACTAAGCATGATATTTAAGAATTGGTTTTTTATATTTTGCATAAATATGTAGGATTTTTTTTTATCTAACAATATACATGTAGTGTATCTGCTTCCGTATTCTTCAAAAATAAGTTGTTTTTTTTTCCATAAGATTTTTTTCCTTATATTAATGAAATATAAAAACTCGGCAAAATCTATCGTATCCAAGCTGTTGTTGTTGTTTCTCTTAAATTATTTCATGTTGCCAATAGTTGTAGAAAAGATCGATTTATCGAAAAAGCTGAAGAAATTATTTTAAAAAAAGATGTACTTGTAAAAAAAAATTTAAATAATATCTTCGGCGTTTACACATATATGAACAGTAAGCCATCTAATATAACAATTTTTTAAGGTATCCCACTAGGTTTAGAGGGGAATTTTCAAAAAAATATTTTTTAATGTTTATATGACGTTTTGTTATTAATATAAGAATGAAATGACAAAAGTGAAATTATTTCAATATATATGTAGATTTTGAAGAAAAAGCTTATTTTGAAGAAAATTTTAGCATTTATTTACAAAAACTAGAATTGTTCTAGAAAAACAAATTGTTACAGTTTTACCATTTTATTTCTAACATTACATGTGTAACAATCTTAGAGTGCAACTAACTATTATCTAGGAATCATATTCAAAAATAAAATTTTTGTGTGTAATATGCGAAATTATCTATGAAATTTTGAGTTTTTTCAACAATATTTACATTAAAAACCATAAATCCAGTTCAACTGCATTTAACATCAAATCCATACTTCATTACATCCTTCATAACGTAACGAGCACTAATTATAAATTTCATTACGTTATCTTGATTATTTTTTGAAAAATGACGATACTCGTACAGATGAATTATGAAAAAATTCGTTCTTCAGAAAATACATTGCAAGTTTTTTAATGCTTATAAATAAGCATCACTTACATGTCAATGGTTTGCTATAACTTGGATTCTAATTGACAGAGACAAATCACTGGAAACAGAAAAGAACACCTATTTTTTGAAACTGCAAAAAATAAAAATACGAATTTTCATTTAAATTCATGTTTTCAACCTGGTCGGATACCCAAGATGAAAAAAAAAAATTGCATTGTCTTTTTACTTCCTCGCATACAAAGCTCATAAAAAAAGTATTAAAATCAGCAAAAATTCGAAATTTTGTTGAATTTCCATTTTTCTATCTCACTGAATTTGAAAATCGCTCTTTTGAAATAATGTCTGCTTGGCCATGAATATAATAATTCAGAGGCGCTTTGAGCTAGACAGATTAATTTGGTATGGGGTAAATAAAATTGAGGAAATTGCATTTACATTGATGCAGATGAGATATTAGCAATAAATTTAGCAATTAATTTTGTTAACAAAATAATCATTCATTAGGACTGAGGATCCTTACATTTATTTTGAATTCAGTGCTTTATCAAGAAATTCTATTTTTTTTTTTTAGAAATGCTATTTTATGTATTATACTCAGAATTCTTTGAGCTGAAAACAAAAATGGCTCAATTTTTTGACAGTAACTCGTCACATTCGTCACGGACATTGAAATTCGTGATTTTTGACCTCGATAGACAGACACTGTGATCGAATTGATTGATAGACAAACTGTTTCAATTTAAGCATTAATCTACCTGTCTGTGTAAAGATAGGCAGGAACTATTCTTTGATATATAAATCTTTACTTGAACATCAAGTCGGATATTTCTTTACCTCCTTCAAAAAGTTTTCAGATAGATAAATACAAATAATTTTTGTAGTGTTCTAAAGAAAAGTAATTTTTCACCAAAGCAGTTTAAAAATAGAACATTTTGTTTAAAGTGTTTCCGTTATTTGTCGCTTCAGCTGAAATTTATTTCGCTAAGGTATTTAATTTGTATACGATCAAATGTATGCTATCGATGACATTAATACGAATTATTTCATTCTAAAAATAAATATTTAGATATTTATATTTTGATAATATTCTTTTAAAAGTATCATGTATCTCTGCCGTTCTTTGTTTAATCTTATCTTTATAATAAATTTTGTAATACTACTTTGATAAAATATTACAAAAGTTATTCATTATTAAAAGCAATAACTTCCAAAATTTTAAAAACAATAAAAGAGGGAACTTACGATACATTTTGCACTTTATTTAGATAGCGAAGCATATCTGTAACTTACCTACAAAAAAAGAAAAAAGAATTAAAATCTGAACAATGCTTATAATACAAAGAAAAAATATGAAAAACAATAAAAATTAAATTATCTTTTATATGTTATATATTTTTGTTTCTAAACGTAATGTATTTCTCTTGCACTATTACGAAAACAATATTAATTTTCTCATAAAACAAACTAGATGACTAATAAATATATAATAACACTCATAACTTTCGGCATTTTCGTGCAAGATAGACAGTATAATAGACACTTTGTAATAAAATCTGTCAATCAAAAATTTTGCAATATGCAATTACTTTCTGCTTAAGTTGTAAAATTCAAGAATATTAAAAAAAAAATACGAATGTTAAGAATTTGTAACATCATTTCCCTGCCATGGAGAGAGAATGAAACCCATTCTTAATGGATACCAAGCCAATGATTTCCAATTTTGAACGACTATTCGGCAATAATTTGAAGATTCTAGAAAATTCAAGAATCATGGTCTTATCTAAGAACCAAGATTCAGATATTCTTCTAGAGAATTCCATGCGGCATCATGTTCTTCTCTGTAGTTTATTTTTGAATGCCATTTAATAAGCTGTTAGATGTTAATGATAATTTGTTATTATTTAATAACTAATTTGCTGTCAGTTTGGACTTTGATAAGTGCCATACTTTGCAACCTTTTTGGGTGTCTTTTTGTTGTCAGTGGTTCCTGTTTTCTGTACTTTTTATGGAATAAAGCATCGTTTACTATTATTTAGTTTGTTGAAAAAACATGCACACACCCACTGAACAATTTTCGAAACACATAGCTTAATAATGTTGCACTACTCATTTTACGATCGAATCAAATTATTTCATGGTGTTCATGATATGGTTTCCCTTCCATTTCGACATTATTGAGGGTGAACACTGATTAACGGCAAAATGACAAGAAAGACACATGTACATGCTCCTCTCAAAACTGATATCATTTCACCACCAAAGACAAAATATGCATGCTCAAACATACATATGCTCAAACATGCAAACAAATCATACTCAAATATGCAACCGAGTTATTGGATCGCGATTTTACAACGCTAAAGACGAAAATCTATTAGCGCAACGAATCGCAGCTTACAAGAATGTGACTACTTAAAAAAGTAAATGCTATATTAACTATGAAAAACGGATGCTATATATAATTCTATAAAAAATGCCTCTTCGGAACATTCATCTGCGCCGTGATCGTTATCAATATGGCTTTCATAAGAAAATGAATTCGTTCTAATTCGGCACAATTACACAACTGTGCCAAAACTTCTAAGAAGACAGAGCGCCTTCTGTGGAGAAGTGCGCATTAATGAAAATGAAATGTATACAAATTCACTTCTTAACTCGCCAAGCTGAAGCCAAATGGGAAAAGATGGCCCACCACAAAGCAACCCATTCGACAGGAAAGCGCCAAATATAATTGCAGATCGCCATAAGGCGAAACCAAGGACTAGCAGTTGGTTCATCTTTAAGTCCTTAGGAATATCAAACAATGGAATTAAATAATAGACAGTGAAGAGAATAGTAAAAATAGAAAATAGAAGGAAAAAGGAAAAAAATTAAAAAAAAAATAGTAATGGGAAAAAATAGTAGAGTACATGAGAAAAACAATATTCATGACAATATAAAAGAAAATATACAGCCACGTCACCGTCTTAATTGAGTTTTAAGTACTGTTATATAATGTGGTATACTGAATCAAGTTTCTCGTAAGATCATTTGCTTTTATTTCTATGTTCCGGAATTTTCTACTAAGTGTTAAATATAATAATAAGGAAAAAAAATTCTAATGGCGTATGTTTCTAAAAATTTGTTACTGCATGATCTGTAATCTACAGATTAACGTAATGAAGTTGGATTTATTTACTATTAGCCGCCTTTGACGACCAGGCTAGTTCGTCGAGGATATTGGTTATATTTAATCCATCTTTGCATGATGATGGAAATTTACATCGTAGCATTTCATGAAAAGAATATTATACTCAAAACAGGTATACTATAAATTGGTTGTTGCTGCCAGGTTTTTTTTCTTTTCACGACTGCTGCGTAATAAGGAACATAGCTGTAAAAAAATCAAATGTCACAATCCTTATAGCGGCTTTGAACTTGTCATCTCGTTGTTTGTTGTAGTTGGAAGAAACGTGCGATTTCTTGAATATTTTCTTATAACTAATCTGCGATTTTTTTTTTGTTGCTAATAACTAAAAGCGATAAAGAGTGGAAAAATTTGGAAGAGAGAGAAATGGAAGATTTTGTACTGAGCTTAACATTTAAATTTGCATCATGACGGATATTTCCATCCTACTTTTTTTAAAATTATTTTATATTATATATTTATACTAGGATTTTTTAAAATATTTTTCCTTTAATCTAGAGCATAAATTATATCCCCCTGATTAATTTCACAAAAAAAAGAAAGAAAAAAAATTATGCAAAAAAGAGTTAATTTCAGTTAAATCGTTGAAATATATTTTCATGTCGATGATTCTGCCAATTAGTAAGACATTAAAACAACGTCATTTTAATGGTCTTATAGATACATTTTTGAGAGCTTGCATGAACTGTCCTAAAGAAGACTAGTCCCATAACATCAAAGATCTATTAAAATAGCAATCGAGTGGTTCATCATTTTTCTAACTTTTCAGCTGCTGCAGATTCCTTTCTT